>PVIU01004063.1:0-133123 GCA_004026605.1 Ondatra zibethicus
TCACGGTCCTAACTTCCTAACTCATCTTCTCCCACCTTCTGCTCTTCACCTGCACCTTGGGGGCTCAATCCATTGCTCTGATGTGAATGTGGGTCTCTGTCTCTATCTCCATCCATCGGATGAAATTTCTCCCACCTCTATCCCCGCCCCTGGCTTCCAACTTTTGCTTGATGATCCTGTTTGCTTCCAACTTCCAGGATACTGAAGGTAGGTATTTAATAACCGTCAAGCAGGGGGTCAAGTCTTCCCTTCCTCTTTTATAAGAATGTTTATAGGAAAAAATAAATAGAAGAAGGAATATTTACAATTAGGGCACACAATTGTTATTAGCAATAATTTGCAAGGTTGTCAAACAGTCCTCTTTATAATGATTAAAACTTCTCCAGTGTAGTAATAAAAGTAGCACAATATGGCATAAAAACAGACACATTGATCAATTACAAGACTGAGGATCACACAGAAGACCACACCCCTATAGCCACCTGATTCTGGACAAAGAGGCAAACAGCACACAATGGATAACAGACAGCATCTTCAATATGTGGTACTAGACAAACTAGACAGCTATGCAGAAGATCAAATTCTATCTTTATCTATTGTCTTAGGGCTTATATTGCTGCGATGAAAAACTATGACCAAAAGAATTTGGAGAGGAAAGAGTTCATTCGGGTAACACTTCAACATTGTTGTTCATTATTGAAGGAATTCAGGACAGAAACTTCAACAGGGCAGATCCCTGAGGCAGGAGCTAATGCAGAGTCCATGGAGGAGAGCTGCTTACTTGTAACATGAGGGGCCTGCTTGTCGGGTTTCTGTCCTGCCCTGTCCCCCAGCCATTTAGTTCCAGAAAAAAATCACACAGAAGTCTCCAGAAGATTATAAACTGATTGGCCCATTAGCTCAGGCTTCTTATTAGCTCTTGTAGCTTATATTAACCCATTGTCCTTATCTATGTTAGCCACATGGCTCAGTACCTTTCTCAGTGGGGCAGGTCACATCCTGCTTCTTCTGTGGTCTGGGCAGGAGTGAGGATGAATGGGCTTCCTCTTTCCCAGCATTCTCCTGGTCTCATCGCCCCACCTCTCTTTCCTGTCTGGTTGACCTGCCTATAATTCCTGCCTGGCCAATCAGCGTTTATTTAAAACATGATTGACAGAATACAGACAATTATCCCGTACCACTTCCCCTTCTTTTTTTATATATATAAAGGAAAATATCCATAGTCCATTTTTTGGGAATGTGGGTGTAGTATTCCAGGGTACTTCCAGCTGGTTGGGGGGCACTGATAATCTTATGGGGACCTAAAGAAAATTTAGCGTTATGATCAAGTCCTGACTGGAGTATCCTGTGAGTCTTGATCGTCTTAGGCAGCAGTCTTGAATCTGTTCTGGATGTAGAACTCTGTCATCTGGGTCATCTGTTCCTACTGGAGATTTCTCAGGTGGTCTTCCTTGATCAAATCTGAGTTTTCTTAACTCAGAATGAATCCACAGCCTCTCATTTCCTGTGGAAACAAAAGCAAAATCTCTTCTCCAAAGTAACATACCTTTTGACTTTAATTTTGAAAGGTATTTTCAAAAAAAAAACTATCTTGGATTAGTTCAGCAGCATTTATAAGCAAATGTCTTTTAGAAGCTATTGCTCCTTCCTCAGCATTCAAACAATTCAAAGAGAGCATAATAACATACAGTATCAAGATTCTCTGTGTATTTTTCATCTTTACGTGGCTTTATATTAACCTCTATTTTTTTATTTTTACTTTTAACTTTTGGCTTTTTGAGAGAGGTTCTTTGTATATCTTTGGCCTGGAACTCACTCTGTAGACCAGGCTGTCCTTGAACTCACAGAGATCTGCCTGTCTCTACCTCCCAAGTGCTGGGATTAAAGGTGTCTGCCATCACACCTTGAATTCACAGAGGTCCGTCTGCCTCTGCCTCCCAAGCTTTGGGATTAAAGGCCTGTGCTACCACACCTTGAACTCACAGAGGTCTCTCTGCCTCTGCCTCCCAAGTGTTGGAATTAAAGGTGTGTAACACCACACCCAACTACTCTCTTTTTTTTTATTTTAAGGGCTTTAACCTTTGCCTGTATATATTTTTAACACATTGTAAACCATTTAGAGGTTTTCTTTGTCTTTGAATCTCTATTTACTGTATATCTCTTACTTTCTAACCACATGAGTCTGCAATTTGCCAAGCAATATTTAGAGGATTAAAGTTGTGGCTCTGCCAACTGGATCCAGTCCATTTCTTAGCTCCCTGAGATTCCAGCCAGCCTCATGGCTGAGGTACCAGATATAGCCACGTCCATCACCACAACTCTATGGCATTTCAAGGTCTCTGCCAGCAAGCAAGCTGCAGCAGTGTGCTCACGAACCACATTCAAATGCTTCATAGTTGAACCAACTGCCTGAAAGAGTCAGAGTTTGCCCTGGCAGGATGGCTGGTATTTTAAAACAGCATAGCTTTTTTCCTGCTACAGCTGAAAACCAAAAAGCATGCAGTCAGCTTTTATCAACACCATTTAAGTGTTTTGTGGCAAGACCTCTTAAAGAGCTGCAGGGTTTTGCAGCTAACGCTGAGTGAGGAAGCCTCTCTTAAATGAGAGCAGTTGCTTGCCTCTAGCAAGCAGAGCAGACCCGAGAAATTGCTGCTACCAAGAAGACATGCTTTACTCTATTCTTTCCCAAGCTTTCTCAGGCTTTCTGTGGATGCAGTTATTCATGTAGGTGCCATTCTGTAACATGAAGGGAAACCTTGTCGGGGTTTCTGTCCTGCCCAGTCCCACAGCCAGCAAGTCCCAAAAGAAAATCACACAGAGAGTCTACATTAATGATAAACTGATTGGCCCATTAGCTCAGGCTTCTTATTAGCTCTTGTAGCTTATATTAACCCATTATCCTTATCTATGTTAGCCACATGGCTCAGTACCTTTCTCAGCGGGGCAGGTCACATCCTGCTTCTTTGGTGGTCTGGGCAGGAGTGAGGATGAATGGGTTCCTCCTTCCCAGCATTCTCCTGGTCTCATCACCCCACCTCTCTTTCCTGTCTGGTTGACCTGCCTATACTTCCTGCCTGGCCAGTCAGCATTTATTTAAAACATGATTGACAGAATACAGACAATTATCCCGCACCACTTACTGGCTTGCTTGCCCTTGCTCACTCAACCTGGTTTCTTATAGAATCCAGGACCAGCAGCCCAGTCCACCATGGACAGAGCCTTCTCCCATTAATCACTAATTGAGAAAAAGTCTTACAACTGGATCTCATAGAGGCATTTATTCAACTGAGGCTCCTTCCTCTCTAATGACTCTAGCTTGGATCAAGTTAACACAAAACTAGCCAGTACAATGGATCTGTTGTCAACTTGACACACAAATATACCACTGTTAAGCCACAAGCCTTTCTTTTTTATATTTAATTAAATAGCTATTTAAATTGATTTTATTGAGCTACACATTTTTCTCTGCTCCCCTCTCTTTGTCTACCCCCCCTTCAACCCTCTCCCGTGACCCCCATGCTCCCAGTTTACTCAGGAGATCTTGTCTTTTTCTACTTCTCAAGTAGATTAGATCCATGTATGTCTCCCTTAGGATCCTTATTGTTGTCTAGATTCTCTGGGATTATGATTTGTAGACTGGTTTTCTTTGCTTTATGTTTAAAATTCACTTATGAGTGAGTACCTGTTCTAATTGTCTTTCTGGATCTGGGATACCTCACTCAAAATGATGTTTTCTAGCTCCATCTATTTGCCTGCAAAGTTCAAGATGTCATTATTTTTTTCTGCTGTGTATGCTGGAGAGGTTGTTGGGTAAAGGGAAGAGTCCTGCATTGCTGGTGGTAGTGCAAGCTGGTACAGCCCCTTTGGATATCAGTATGGCGATGTCTCAGAAAATTAGGAAACAACCTTCCTCAAGACCCATCAATACCACTTTTGGGTATATACCCAAAGGATGCTCAATTGTACCACAAGGACATGTGCTAAACTATGTTCATAGCAGCTTTGTTTGTCATAGCCAGAACCTGGAAACAACCTTAATGCCCCTCGACCGAAGAACAGAGAAGGAAAATGTGGTACATTTACACAATGGAGAACCCTTCCTTTCTTATTTATTCATTATTCCATTCTTATTCATTCCCAAAAATGATCTCATGTTAAGATCATAAATAATTTTAAAAGTCCTTCAGTCTTTATAAATTCAAGCACATTAAAATTTAGTCTCTTTAAAATATCAAATCTCTTTTAAAAGTTTGAATCTTTATCTGTGGGGTCCCTTAAAAATCAAAATTAAATTAAATATCTTCTTCAAGTGGGAAGAACCAGGGCACTGTCACAATCTGAATCAAGCATAACCAAATTCCAACAGTATAAATAACTCAATGTTATTTGTACAATCATCTGGGTTTCACTCATGATTTTCTGGACTCCTCCAAAGGGCTTGGGTCACTTCTCCAGCTCCACCCTCTTCGCAGACAGCTTGTCTTCTAGGCTCCAGCTAGCTTCACTCCACTGCTGTTACTGTTCTTGGTGGCCTTCTTGGGTACTGGCAACTCCATAATGTGGGTTCCTTTGCTGCAATTGAGTTGCACTTTCATTAATAGCCTCTCATGTGCTTTCTTCACGGTGCCAAGCCTCAACTTCTTTTGCATGCCTCCTGCAGTCCTCGGTCTTCAACTGCCACAGAGGCTGCGCCTCCACCCATGCCCTCTCCTGGCTTCTCACAGTGCCAAACCTTAGCTGCTCTCCATGATCCCTTTATGCCTTCAAAACCAGTACCACCTGGGTGACTCTTACTTATTACTACGTCCTGTTTCCAACACGAGGTACAACCATGGCCGCCTCTGGAACACAGTTTCTCTGTTCTCTCAGGAAATACTTCCCAGAAGATTTCACCTCAGAAATGCTGGTCTCTTCTTAATCACCACCAATTTCTTAGCTCCAGCTGACCAGCATCAAGTGCCCCAGGAATGTAAAGGTTTTGCTCTAATAGTTCTGGTATTGTATTAATCACAGCTGATTTATTTTTTCAGCCCAAGCTAACCAGAACCACAGAATCTTCTTAAATTAACAAATGGCCCTGAGAGAGTCTTTAAACTTCCCTCTGAAACTTCACAAGGCCTCCATCCTTTGCACTCAAAGTTCTTAGTTTCCAAGTTCCCACAAAACATCCCACAGGGCACTTGTAGCCCAAATTTCATGAGTCCTTCCACAATCCTCCCCGAAAAGATAGTCAGGTCTGTCATAGTAATACCCCACTGCACTGGCATCAATTAATCCTGTACGAAACTCATCTTCAAATGGATCAGGACCTCACACAAGACTTGATGTCTGAAGCTGATAGAGGTAAAATTAGGTAATATGCCTGAGCTTATTGGCACATGAAAGAGTTTTCTTAACAGGACCCTCCATTTAGTAAAAGCATTATAGCCAATAGTTAATAAATAAGACCTAATAAAATTAAAAATAAAACTATGAAGCTAAGTATAATTTGAGTGAAGAGTCAGCCTTCATCTTAACTAGTTATTCCCCTAAGAGAGGATAGTGTCTAGAACATACATACAAAATTTTAAAAAATCTTTAAGCATCAAGAAAACAAAAAAAAAAAAACAATTAAAAACTGGGTCAAACAATTAAACAAATAATTCTCAAAAGATGTAATACAAATGTCTTAAAAATATTTTTAAAATATTCAACATCCTTATCAATCAGGGAAAGTCAAATTAAAATGATTTTGAGATTTCATTTTCACTCAGTCAGAATGGCTGAGATTAATTTAAATTGCCCTTTTAAAAACTGACAAATGCTATCTTGGATGTGAGGAAAGGGAATTGCTTATTCATTGCTGCTGAGAGTGCAATTGCTCAAAAAGATAGAAATAGAGTTACCCTAAGGTCCAGCTTTGTCACTCTTGGGCATCTACATAATGGAAACTGTATTCTGCTATAGAGATATCTGCTCATCTATGTTCACTGTTACTCTATTCATAATAGATAGGAAACCAAAGCAGCCCAGACATCCATCATAGATGGATGAAAGATAGATAATGAAAGTATAATAGATTTATACAGAATAATATTATTTGACTGTTAGGTAAAGTGAAATCATGAAATTTATAGCTAAATGGGTATAGATGGAAACATTTCATTCTTAATGAAGTAACCCAGTGCAAAATGTGATATGCTTTCCCTAACAGGTGGATACTAAACTGAATCTTCAGGTTTGTGTTTCATTTGGAATATACTTAGTGTCAGGAAACTAAAGCCCATGGTCGGGGTTCAAAATAAGGAAGACAGATTTCAGTTGTATAAAGTATGAAGAGAACTAACAGAACAGGGCATACCATATTGTTGAATATACTTCATACTACACAATTCAGTCACAGGGCATTTAGAAATCAATCTGGTACAAGCTTCATTTCTATTGCTTAGCTTTCAAAGTGCTGGGAGGTGTTACTATGCTACAAGAGGAGAAACATAATCAATAATCTTATCCACTTCTAAACTTTATGGGCTACAGTAATGACTGGCTTGGAAAGATGAGCCAACTGATGCAATACTGGCATGAACATTGTTAACAGTAACCAACCACTTTTTACTGGATTTAAGGCCCTCTCAACAATGAAACTCATTCCTGGTATCATTATTGGGCTAAGACCTATGTCTAAACAGGTTATAGGCTCTGGGGAAGAACACAGTGCTATTATTCTACTAACGTGACATAATATTAAACCAACTCTTATGACATCGTATTTCTTGGCCCTTATCAGAGAAGCTTCTATTTGCAGTAGATGGTAGGGTAGTCAACACATAAATCCCCAAGGTTAAGCTGTTGATAATGAGAGACAGCAGAATGTTCAGCCCTAAATGGGACATCTACATCATGACCCTTTCTCCCAAGGCTCCAGGATCATAACTGAAGAGAGGGGCATAAAGATTGTAAGAGCCAGAGGGGATGAATGACTATAAGGAAAACAGTTTTCCAGATAGAACAGGGAAGCTGCACATATGAGCGCACAACAGTTGGGACAGCATTCATAAGATCTGCACAGTCCAAGGCAGAGAATAGACGATCTTCTCCCAGCTTGGAGAAGATAGGTGGGCATGAAGTCTCACTTCTAGATGAGGAGATACTGGCAACTGATAGCTTCTGGGAGAGTGAGACTCGGTTTTTCTCCAGGATGGGTCCCCTAGTAGTCAACTACCCTCCAGTGGATTTTGAAACAACCAAGAACATGTGGGCAGCACAAATTGGAGTTGTTGTCATATTGTTTTGTTTTGGTTTAATTTTGAAGAGGACAAAAGTGGGTGGGAACGGAAACTGGATTGGAGAGATGTTTTGGGATAGGGTGAATATGAAAATGGTTAAATATATTACATGAAATTCTCAAATAATTAATTAAAAATAACTGCTAAAACAATTTTATACATTTTATGGACAATAATTTTACTTTTTTTCTTTTTATTATTTTTGTTAAAGTTTTTATACAATATTTTGATCATGTTTTTCCCTTTCCCAGATCCTTCTAGAGTTTTCCCACTTCTCTAACTTCATGGCCTTTCTCTCTCTCTCTCTCAAAATACAAAGAGCCAAACAAAAGAAGAGAAATCAAAACAAAATAACAAATTAAAAATGCCAAAATGAAGCAAAATTAGATGAAAACCACCTTCCCCCTACAAATATGGAGTTAATTTTGTTTTGGCTAACTATTCCTTGGTCTCAGGCCTGCCCTGCAGTGTGGTTGATATACCCAATGACACTCCATTGGAGAAAACTAATTTAACCTCTCCCTGAAGGTATCAACTGCAAGTAGCTTCTTTGCCAGAAATGGTACTTTGCACCTACTTCCTCTTTTCAGTGCTGGGATTTTGTTCAGCTTGAACCTGTTCAAGTCTTGTGCATGTTTGATGTGGAATTTCCCTGTGTGCTGTGATTACCGTGAATAAAGAACTGCTGTGAGCCTATAGCAGAGCATGGCAGGGCAGAGCAAAGCTAGACAGGAGGACCAGACTGAATGCTGGGAGAAAGAAGGGTGGATTCAGAAACGCTATGGAGCCGCCACCAGTGTCAGACATGCTGAAACTTTGCCGGTAAGCCACTGCTACGTGGCAAAACACAGATTACTAGAAATGGGATAAATTGAGATGTAAGAGTTAGCCAATAAGAAGCTAGAGCGAATGGGCCAAGCAGTGAATTAATTAATACAGCTTCTGTATGATTATTTTGGTTCTGGGCAGCCGGGACGAACAAGCAGCTCCTCCAACACATGCTGCCACAGTTTCTGTGAGTTCATATGTATCTCAGTCCTGTTGCATCTGGAAGACACTATTTCCTTGCTTCCTCTATTATAATCTACTTCATCTTCTGCATAGATCCCTCAACCATGAAAGGAGAGAAGAGGCTGATCAAGACACTCATATGTGACTGAGTGCTCCAAATTTTCTCACTTGCTGCACATTGTCTAGTTGTGGGTCCATTTGTTAATTGCCATCTACTGCAAGAAGAAACTTCTGATAAGGGCTGATCTATGGGCACTATGTCATCAGGGGTCCTTTTATTGTCAAGTAATCAAACACTTTTTGATTGTATATAAGGCCCACTCTATGATACAGAGCTCAGACCTGATACTGCTAAAGAGACCTAGATAGGCCATGGGTTTAGGAGAAAACTTATTGCTTATTATTCTGTAAAAAGGAAGAAAAGTTTTTTTTTTAATTTGAAAGTTTCATGGCTCAGAAAAAATAAGAAATTAAGTGAATAATAACCACCTTGTCCACTTGATAGAAATTAAGAAGCACTCTGAATTAACAATTGATTCGAAGACAAATAAGTTACAAATTTCTGAAAAGCAGTAAGAATACTTTCTATCACATAATAATGTTCAGTTATATACTCATTAATGAGAATTAAAGACAAGCATTGGAACAATTGAGGAAATAGAAATAGAGCAAAGTCAACTAAAATTAGTAAGATAAAATAAGATAAACACAAAATAAAAATTACAAGAGGATAAAGAAATGTGAAAATGAATGTAATAACTAATGTATTGATAGTTCCTTATGAAACATAAGTCATATCATTGACAATGTCTCTACATTTCTCATAAGTAAAAAGGTAAATTATTATACCAACTGGTCAACTCTAGGGAATTGAAATATTATGAATGAAATCAAGCAATTTTATCTACTGAGACCATTAAGAAAGTAACCAGATCTTTGGTGAAACTTTAGCACAGGAAGCAAAGGATGCTTCCCAGCAGAGGAGATTGAGGTGCTCAAAAAGGGCATGACATCATCAAGGGGTAAACCCTAATGTACAGAAACACTGGGAAACAATACAGACTTCCTAGTAATAAAAACAAGACAATTTCAACTAAAGATGGGTTTGCACAGTACACCAGTCAACAGTGGGGAAAAAAAACTGTACAAGATTACAGCTGATAAAAACACAGTAAGTTTAAGACTGCAAATGGCAGATGACTTATTTTATACTAGCATTTTCCCAGAAGCAAAATATTAAGGAGAGAATTCTCAGGCGTAGAGCATTTGTACAATAGAAACCCACATAAAGAACTGAGGAATCTTTAAGACCTACAGTTTGCAGCCTGGGCAGTGGTGGCACACACATTTAATCCCAGCACTTGGGAGGCAGAGGCAGGCAGATCTCTGTGAGTTTGAGTTCAGCCTGGTCTACAAGAGCTGGTTCCAGGATAGGCCCCAAAGATACACAGAGAAACCTGTCTCAAAAAACACAAAAAAAGCAGAAAACCCCAAAACAAAACCACAAAAACAATCTACAGTTTGCCAGTTCTTCTAGAGAGATGCAAATAAATTACACAGCATCCATTTAATGAATTAAAATGAAACCAACTTCTCTTCCCAGAAAACAGAAGCTGTGATTTCTGGCCAAGACTTTTAAACATATTTTCTGAAAGACTCCAGGACACTGATACATTCTACTTTTCCTACTAACACATGAGGTGCTTCCATCAAAATGCAACATATTATGACCAGAAGAAAGCAAGATATATACCTTAAATTTACCAAAGAAAACAAAATTAAGAGCTGTTTCAATATTTATTATATTAGCAAATAAACAGTTCATTTAATGTATCTTTACTGGTGTACATACTTTAAAATGAGATGTGATATCAGTTTCTGTGGTTTAATAAGCTGGGAAGACTATCTTCAGATTCTTGTTTGCTGTCCATAAAACCAGAAAAAGATTCACTGGGCAGAAGGAAGGCCTGAGGACGTGTAGTGCATTGACTTGGACAGGGTGAGTTGGGGAATAGAGGATTGAAAAGGTGCGTACTGATTCTGGAGTCCATGGTGGTTTAAAAGAAAACGCCCCCCAAAGAGTGTGGTACTGTTAGGAGGCATGGCATTTTTGGAGGAAGTGTATCACTGTAGGGCAGGCTTTGAGATCTTTGCTCCTCAAATTTCCCTCAGTGTGACATTTAGTGAACTTCCTGTTGCCTGCAGATGTAGTACTCAGCTCCAGCACCATGTCTGCCTGTGCACTGCCCTGCTTCCCATCGTGATGATAAAGAACTGAACCTCTGAAACTTTAAGCAAATTACTCCAAATTAAAGATTTTAAGAGTTGCCGTGGTCATGGTGTCTCTTCACAGAAATAGAAAACCCTAAGACAGGGTCTATCAATGGTTTTCTTTAGCAGCCGTGTCAGAAGTAAAAACTTTAGAGTTTTCCATGAATGTAGGAAAACGTTAAGTCATTAACATATGATCAGCATATAATAAAAGAAACAGATATTTTCAATAACACCAGCAATAGAACACAGGTTCTGAAAATCTAAACATTTTTGGAATGAGAAATCAGCAGAAATGTCTCTAATTTTGTATTTTTAATTACAAATCAATCAGTCAATCAGTAAATCGATTTAGTCAACAGGCTTTAGTAGCTGTTCTCTCCTGTCTTGAGATGGCACAATGAAGACAGAAAACAAAACTCGTTTTGTTCATTTGATTTTAGTGTTCAGGGTAGAATACAACAATTTAGTAAAATTTATCTTTAGTCTAAGATGGAACAAGGGGATCCTGGATGAAAATTATTCTATGAGTCAGTTAATTCCTGACATAGTTATCAGTTTAATCATGCATTCCTTTCTGTTTTGAGAGGGGGAGTGATGCTAATGATTTAAAGGTGCTGTTGGCTGTGTGCATGCTTCGGAACCTGCCATGATGCTCACAGTTTAGTTTTGGACATGAGGTCTGAGTCTCATTTTCATGCAGAGCACAGAGATCATGTTCGCTTTTGTGGATGTGGTCCTCTCTGTGATAGCATGCTTGCAGTTTTTAATTACTGCGCTGCTTTTCACAGTTTTGAATCATTTTCATGTCCTTGCTGCAGCACCGTATTAAAGCCGCATAGGAAAGATGAACAGACAGCTCGGAGGCACACGGCTTTGGTAGTAATTAAATGGCAGCACATTTCAAAGCTATGGATATTTAATGTCACCAAAGTATCAGTTTCACATTTGGTTCAATACTGTGTGTGGGAATTAAATGCAGAACAGTGTGTTATCACTGCTTAATCATGTAAATGGTATTCACATGTTAGGCCTCTGTTCTTAATTGAATTTTTACTTCTTTATTTAGAAACAAAGATTTCTTGATAAGGTTAAATTGGTTTTAAGCAGAAGCATATTCTTAAGAAATTAATTTTCATATTTTCTTGCTGGTACTCAGCTGTACGAGAATGTCACAACGTGTGGGGTGACAGTGCGGCACATTCCACGGCACTAAATAGACCAGGATAAGGATGGAAATTTAGTGCATTGCTGAATATCTAACTATGGCAACATCCATGGCCAAAATGTATTTTTATTTTGATTCCTCAACAATTGATTCATGAACACCTTAAATTATTGCAAAAGGGACATCAGAAAACTTTGATTTATAGTATTGTTTAAGCACTGTTCTTTTTTATTGTTTTTATCGAGTTATACATTTTTCTCCACTCCCCTCTTTGCTTCTACCCTCTCCCATGATTAAGCACCATTCTGAGACTTGGGTTGTATACCTAAGTGGCCAGAGTATTCTCTTATCTGTCAGGGTGTAACAGTTTTAAATTTGTCATCCAGGAAACATTTCTTATGACTTGCTAATATTTCCCCCAATAGATACTTATGGTAAAGGACAAAAATCCTGCTTAGTCTTACTTCTTGATCAATGAGTGATTTCTGCCCCAAATCAACATCAGTTGAATCTCTTGAATTCCAAGAAAAGGCAGCTAAATTATTGAAAAATTAAATGTGGTTGTTTGCATACTAATGACGTGCATAGAAACATTTGCTTTAGATTTCAGTAGAGTTTATTTGTACTAGAAATAGATGGCTGGAAACAGTGAGGTCACCAACACCCATTTGCTTCTTCCAGAAAACACTCAACCCTAGCAAAGCGTTCATTTCAGGGAACTTGAAAACAAATTTAGTAAGTTATCACTTGGTTCTGTGAATAAGTAAACAGACTGAATTATTCTGTTAACAGAGTACAATTTATATTATAATAATATAATTTCTATTCTTACCATGAAAAGATATGGAAAATCACCTGTGGGACACTTTATAGAATTGAAAATTTTGAAGGATTCCTAAATTCAAATTTCCAACACCTAACTGACCATGCAGCACTAGCCAAATACTGCTTAGTTTTGTTGTTAAAACAAAAACTGGAAAGTGTTAAGTATAGTTAAGAAAAATAAGGTTAAACTTATTTTTAGATGAATCTATTAATGAATGTCTGCAGAACTTAAAGATTCTCTTAGAACCCATTTTCTGAAAATATTTACCAGGGTAGCTTTCTTTTTACTCAAGATGTCTAATCAGTGTATGTGACCATAGTTTCTTGCCGATCACTGTCTCCTTCTTTGGCCAAACTGGGAAGTTGAAAGTAGCAAATTTCTCAAATAACTTTATTTTATTCTTAAATGTTCAATAACCGTTCCTTGAGTTTGATACAAAATGTTTTCCCCATTCTTTTCTGACTTTAAACTACCAAGCAGAGGGAGCTGAAGGTCTTTTTGATCCTTGAGCCTTTTCGAGATCCTCTGGAAGCAGTAACAATCAAACCAAACAAAACAGAATGAGAACATCTATGTTCTGTTATAGTTTATCCTTGGAGAATGATAACTGCAAATGGCCAGAGTGAAAGGGGCTTCTACAAGTTCTTCAGAGTATTCAAATGTTCTACTTCCAAGGACCCAGAGGGGATGTTTGTAAAGAAGGGGGTATGGGAGATGAGTTTACACTTCACAACTATTAAATAGAAAATAACCTTCAGATATGCAAGGGGAGGTAATATTCAAGGTGTTAAGAAGTTGGCTAGACAGTTGACTTTTCTTATTTATATTAGCTTAAAGAATGCTTTATTTATCTGATTTATAATTTATAGATTCTTTGGGTCAATGAGTTGGCTCAGAAGATTGGAGTGCACATGTCGTACAATACTGAGTTCAATATGTAGAACCCATGGTGGAGAAGATAGCTGACCCCCAAAGTTCTCCTTTGGCCTCCACACATTCACTATGGCATGTTTGCACTTGGAGCATGCAAGAGAACAGACACATACAAAACAATAATAATTGCAATTTGATTAGGCAGACCCTGCTTTAAATCTGCAATCGCAGTACTTATTGTGTTGATTATCATCCACCCACATTAGAAACAACCATAACACAACTGATTCTAGGAGAAACAACTGATTAAGGGGCACGCAGCTTCATCTAGCTCTTTAAAATATCTTGAGCATTCCTGTTACTGGTGCTGACCGTTCCTCATAACCAGCTTAAGTTCCCAGAACAAGGACAGGGACACAATTCCCCTAAGAATGAATCAAACACTTTTATACCAAATCCATTTGTCTTCTAGGTTTAGATTTAGATGAACAGAAGCTGCCAGAGAGGTGACAAGGTAAGGAGGGCGTTCTGTACAGGTCGCCCCAATAAAGGCTAAGCACAGACCTGTCCTGGAGCTTCTGCCTTCCAGGTGCTTGAATACAGAGGTGCATTACCTATAGATTCCAAAAATGTAGAACCTGTCATGTCCTATCAGGTAGAAGAAACTGGGTCAAAATGCTAAAGCTTTCCTGTATAATAACCAGAAATAGTAGAGGTATAACTTTAAAATATATGAACGGTAGAGAACAGATGTATACATGTCACACATGTAAAGGAATATTTACTGAAAAATTTTTTATCACAGCACATAGAACAGGCTTGTTATAATTTACTAGCTTAGAAACATCGTTGCTAACTTCTTTATAGTTGTTTCAAAGGTGTAAGTCATAAACTGTTGCTTGACTCAAAGAAATTTTTACTTAGAGATGATGAACCTTAAAGTAGCCTAACCTGTTCACTTTATTAAGAGGTCAAAAGATGTGATGAGGCTTCTTTGAGGTTTGTAATGTTGCCTTCATTAACATTTTAAATGCCATTGGATGCACCATAACAGAACAATATTAGTCACATAATAAGTATGAATGAAGGGAATATACAATTTATTTATGGTTTCATTATTCTGAAAAGAAGGTAACAGAGTTGGTTGGACCTGTATCAACTCTATATAAGAGCATATTGATCAATTTATTAAGAATTAGACTATCTTTTATAGGGGGTAATGTTATTCTGTACATTTAATGTAAAAATTAAATAAAACCACATAGCTAAGCATCTATCTTGACATCTGGGATATCAGTCCTAAAAGTGGTAGATTCTATAATGAGAAAGATGATGATTGCTTTCCATAAGACATTATTGTATGCCACTTTCATAACAACCCAATTTCTCTAAGTCTTTAAATACATAAACCTCTGTTAAAATAATCCCCGTGCAAACTAAAGAAAGTTAGTGCTTCACCTTGTGGCAACTGAGTAATTATACGATTGTATTTGAGGAGTTTCAAAATATTGCAATAAGAATCTGCAGTGCTGGGAAGGATTTTATAAAGCATGGATTAGAAATAAAAGATTAATATAATAAATGTGAACATTCTATCATAAAGAAAATTTCTTACTATAGTCTATTCCAAAGGGGGAAAATAAACACAACTTTGGGAACACAGATCCTTATGACATTTACAGAAGAAACGGGGACAGACCCTGGTCACAAAGCCAGAAATAGACTGTGTGTTAGGTCTGCTGGAACTGAACAAATATTCCTTTTCCCTCACTCGCAAAATAAGCAAAAGGTCCCTGCTGGGGAGCTAGCAGTCTATTACTGACCAGGTGGACCTTGTCTTTATAAACAAAACTCATTATGGAGTCTTGCCGTCAGTGAGGGCTTATGTCTAAATAGATCTCTGACCTACCTACAAGTCAAATGGCAGACAAAACATCATTGAGGTAGAATGGGTTTTAAAATATTCACACCACAAAGACCACTTCTCTTTCTCAAGTGTTCCCTTTAGTCACTTATAGTGAAATGGTAAGGTCAAAATCTTAAAATCAATAACTTATTTCAACCTTTCCAGAAAACCTCAACAATGCAGTGGGACAAATGGCCCTGGGGCACCCTAGACCAGTAGGATGGTTATAACGGAATAGACGCAACACAATGCCACCACACTGACCTCTCATTCCAAAACTAAAACAGGATATAAGGCAGGACAGGTGACCTAGAGAGAACCACAGGAGTGATGCATGGCAGGACCCTCATCTAAATCTCAGGTCTATACACTCCGTGAGCACCAGAAATGTTCAATAGTATTCTCGGCTCGATAAGTCTGTGCAACCACATTCAAGCTCACAGTACATGTAAGGTAGTGTTGACTCTGCTTTGCGTTGAAAACACTGGCAATTATGTCTAAAAACTAAGTTAAGGTTCAAATAATTGTCTAGAAAAGAAGAAAGTGAAATAGGGGTTCATTGTCCTCATCTATGCAGAGGTTGATAGTGTTAAAAGGTGCATAACTCAGCCTCAGTGTTCGGATACTTGAGTTCATCTTTACAGGCTGGTTTTCTGGAACCCACTCTTCCCTTAAAGGGACTTGGGAAACAGACAATGTGCCATTATAATGATGGCTATTATATCATTTACAAGTATCTATTATGCAAACATTACAATGATGCAATCTATGTTGTTAGAGAAAATTTTTATTGCTATGCTGTTAGAGAACACAGGTAGAAAACATAAAAAACTTTTGTTTCTTGTTTTTTGTTGTTATTGGTGGCGCTCTTGCTATTTTGAGACAAACTGTCTTGTAGCCCATGCCAGCTTCCAACAGCTATGTAACTGAGACTGACTTAGAATTCTTGTTCCAAAAGTGCTGAAATTCCTGGCAGGTCCCACTATTTCCAGGTTCAAATTGACTATTGTGACAGATACTTCATTGTGTTGACTTGGCTGCTTTTTAAAATATTTTTATTACCTTTATATTTTACAGGTATGGGTGCTTTGCCTGTGTTTATGTCTGTGCATCATTTGTATGCTGAGTCCACAGAGGCCAGAAGAGAGCAGTGAATCCCCTAGAACTGCAGTTAAAGAAGCCTGTGAGTTCCTGTCCTCGAGCAGGGAAGTGAACAAGAGTCCTCCGGAACAGCAGCTACTTCTCCTAACAACTGAGCCATTTCTCCAGGCTCTACCCTCTCTTGTTAGTAGGGCACTAATACTAGGCAAAGAATTCTTAGAAATGCTGTTCGTCCCTACTTACTACTAATTTTTCTTTTTTTTCTAGATATCTAAGAACAGAAAGCACATAGTTTATCTAAAAGACTACAGCTTATCAAACAGCATATGGAAATCAGAGTCATTATTTCTAAAATATGTAATAGAAATAGTAAGTCATGGGATAAACATATGCAGAATTGAGCAATCTTTTTCTAGTGTCTGTGTCCAACTTTTCTTTCATTTTCTTGTTTTGTTTTGTTCTGGGCTAATTTTTGTTTTGTTATGACCTCTTTTTTAATTGATTTTTATTGAGCTATATATTTTCCCCACTCCTCTTTTTTCCTTCTTCCTCCCCTTCTAGCCTCTCGGATGATCCCCATGCACCCAATTTACTCAGGAGATCTTATCTTTTTCTACTTCCCTTGTATATCTCTCATGGGGTCCTCTTTGTTGTCTATGTTCTCTGGGATTGTGAATTGTAGGCTGGTTTTTCTTTGCTTTATGTCTAAAAGCCACTTATGAATGAGTACATAGTATATTTGTCTTTCTGGGTCTGGACTACCTTCAGTCAATATGATGTTTTCTAGATCCATCCATTTGCCCATAAATTTCAAGATGTCATTATTTTATCTGCTTTGTAGTACTCCATTGTGTAAATGTACCACATCTTCTTTACCCATTCTTCAGTTGAGGGGCATTTAGGTTGTTTCCAAGTTCTGGCTATGACAAATAATGCTGCTATGAACATAGATGAGCACATGTCCTTGTGGTATGATTGAGCATCCTTTGGATATATACCCAAAAGTGGTATTACTGTGTCTTGAGGTAGGTTGTTTCCTAATTTTCTGAGAAACCACCATACTGATATTAAAACAGCTGTACCAGTTTGTACTCCCACCAACAATGCAAGATTGTTCCCTTACCCCATAACCTCTCCAGCATAAGTTGTCATCAGTGTTTTTGATCTTGGCCATTCTTACAGGTGTAAGATGGAATCTCAGAGTTGTTTTGATTTGCACTTCTCTGATGGCTAAGGGTTTGAGCATTTCCTTAAGTGTCTTTCAGCCATTTTAGATTCAGCTGTTGAGAATTCTCTGTTTAAGTCTGTACCCCCATTTTTTATTGCATTATTAGTTCTTTTGATGACCAATTTCTTGAGTTCTTTGTATATTTTGGAGATCATACCTCTGTCTGATGTGGGATTGTGAAGATCTTTTTCCATTCTATAGGCTTATGTTTGTCTTGTTGGCCATGTCCTTTGTTTCAGGAGATCCCATTTATTAATTGTGGTTCTCAGTATCTGCGCTACTGAGGTTATATTTAGGAAGTTGTCTCCTATGCCAATGTGTTCAAGTGTACTTCCCACTTTCTCCTCTGTGAGGTTCAATGTGGTTGGTTCTATGTTGAGGTCTTTGATTCACTTGGACTTGTGTAACATGAGGGCTGGCTTGTTGGGGTTTATGTCCTGCCTGGTCCCCCTGCTGTTTAGTCCCAGAGAAAATCACACAGAGAGGTCTATATTAATGATAAACTGACTGGCCCATTAGCTCAGACTTTGCATTAGCTCTTATAACTTATATTAACCCATTATCCTTATCTATGTTAGCCACATGGCTCAATACCTTTTTCATTGGGGCAGGTCACATCCTGATTCTTCAGTGGTCTGGGCAGGACTGCAGGAAGAGCTTCCTTCTTCTCAGAATACTCCTGTTCTCATTGCCCCACCTTTACTTCCTGTCTGGTTGTCCCACTTATACTTCCTGCCTGGCCAATCAGCGTTCATTTAAAACATGATTGACAGAATACAGACAATTGTCCTGCACCAGACTTGAGTTTTATGTATGGTGATAGATATGGATCTATTTTTATTCTTCTACATGTTGATATCCAGTTATACTAGCATCATTTGTTGAAAATACTTTCTTTTTTCCATTTTATATTTTGCTTTTTTGTTAAAAATCAGGTGTTCATAGGTGTGTAGGTTGATATTCGGGTCTTTGATTCAGTTCCATTAGTCCTCCTATCTGTTTTTATGCCAATGCCTGGCAGTTTTCAGTACTGTAGCTCTGCAGTAGAATTTGATGTCAGGGATGGTGATGGCTCCAGAAGTTCTTTTATTGTACAGAATTGTTTTGGCTGTCCTGGGTTTTTGCT
This sequence comes from Ondatra zibethicus, assembly GCA_004026605.1. Lineage (NCBI taxonomy): Eukaryota > Metazoa > Chordata > Mammalia > Rodentia > Cricetidae > Ondatra > Ondatra zibethicus. Next base: position 18,776 of record PVIU01004063.1, read on the forward strand.
TTTCCATATGAAGTTGAGTACCATTCCTTCAAGGTCTGTGAAGAACTTTGCTGGAATTTTGATTGGCATTGCATCAAATCTATAGATTGCTTTTGGTAAGATTGCCGTTTTTACTATGTTAATTCTACCTACCCAAGAAATGGGAAAACTTTCCATTTTCTGGTGTCTTCTTCAATTTCTTTCTTCAAAGATTTAAATTTCTTGTCATGAAGGTCTTCCACCTGTTTTGTTAGAGTTACATGTTATTTGTGGTGATTGTGAAGGGTGATGTTTCTCTGATTTCTTTCTCAGTTCATTTATCAACTATTCTAAAGCTAATGATTTTTGTCAAATACATGAATATATTTATTTTAGTACTACTTGATTTAATATAGGCCAGAGAGGAAGGCTGTTGAAATATTTTTAAAGAATGATAAAATATTGTATTACTTAAATTGTTTTGTAAATAGTCATGAACCCTTTAGCAAGGGTTTCATGATGTCTGCAAACATAACCACATGATCATACTGGTTTATAATGTTTATAAATGTGTTCTAAACATGTTTATATTTTATTTTAGCTTTTTAGCTATTTTAACATTTTGAATATTTATTGAGGGTACTGAGGAACACCCATACTATCACCTATGTGTAGACAAATTTCAGGAGTTAGTTCTCTTCTCCCACCATGTGGATGATGGGGAATCAGACTCAGGTTGTCAAATTTGGTGAAAAGTACCTCTCCTGAGCTGGCTTGTGAGCTCCCTCATTCAATTTAAGTTTGGTAAGTAATTGGTAAGTAATATGATAGTTTAAACAATATGAAAATTTTCTGTGTCAAGGAAGTCATGCTAATACCTTGAGGGTATATCTTTGGCAAAGAGCAAGCCTAGTTTAGTAATGATGGGCTGGTAGGGACAAGTGGGGCCCAGATGACTTCTTTGTTTCTTTCAAGTACAAAAGAAACATTCTGTATTCTAGGACCCCCAGATTTTAGTGTGGATCTTTGAAACCTATTTCATTCATTTCATGTACAAACCAGGCTATGTTAAATCCTGGATAGTGTAAGAACTGGAGTTGGTCGAGGATAGGAGTAGGATTAGGGTTAATGTTTGGGTTACTTCCTTCACTAAACACAAGTAAGAACATGTGTGGATTTGAGCTTAATACATGCTTAACACATTATTTAAGATATGATCAGAATTTTTATTAATCAGTCATCAACAAATGGCTGCTAATTACATTTTAGAGAATATGAATATAATAAAATTAATCAAATGTGTACAAGCGCATTTAGTTTCATTCAAGGGCATTTAATTTCATAGTTTTAACTAAATGGTTGGTATACTATTGAAAGCATAGTTTATATAAACACAAATTGTTGAGGTAGAACAAAATGTAAAATAATTTCATCTTCATGTCTTCTTCCAATGACAGCAAGGTGGGAGACATGCACATCACCATTGTTACTTCTGAATACTATTTAGGTTTGGAAATTCCATGTCACATTGTAGTTCAAATGAACACGGTGATATTCATGTCTCCCATCTTGCCACAATTGGCAGAAGACTTAAAAGCGAAGCCATTTTATCTTTGGTTTTATAAAATACTTCCTACCTTGCCTTGGGGATCATGGCAGAAGAGAGTTTGGAAAATTCTGAAAGCCAGAAAAAAAGAAACTGGGCTGTGAGAATGTGTATTCTAGAAGGTACTCAGATGAAGTGTCATCAGCATGGCTGCCTAAGTAAGGCAGGAAGAAGGATGACATCAGCAGATGTGCAAACATGGAAGGGGGATGCCTCAGCCCTAGACAAAGAGCTTCAGGCAACAGGGAGTTCTGGAAGTAGTATATAGTCTTCCCCATGGAAGAGACCCCAACTTGGTTAGACCTTGACACTTTCTTCCTTCTAAGTATCTTCAATAATTGACATGTACCACCAACCCTAGGTTTTATTTTATTTGTTTGTTTGTTTGGTTGGTTTGGTTTTGGTTTTGTTGGGGGAGGGTTCCTTTTTACTCTGCTCCAATGATATAAAATAGAAAGAAATAATCTTTGAGGTGAAGGGGTTATCCAAAAGACTGTCTGCATGTCTACCTCAAATGTCCCTCCTCTTTTTCTTCTCTATTGGTGAAAAATATGAAAATGAAAAATCTGTTCACTTGGAATGAACCATCTCTCACTTTGTAGCAGTGGCCATTATGCACTGGAAAACCTTCAGGGAAAACTGCACTTAAGTTCTCAGTAGCCATTTGTTGAAAGTAGGTGCTTAAGGAAGCATGATTATATCCTAGTCAAAGTAAATCCTTGCAGAAACTTTGCCATTGTCTTGTATTTATAATTACAGAGTACTCCAAGGCTGAGAAAGTATTTCGAGTAAGACCCACAGCAAGCTTAAAAGTATGCAGGACAAGTACAGGCCATGAAGGAGACTCATGGCATGGGCTCTGCCTATTCAGACATCACTTTCCAGCGTTGCCACAATATTACCGGGTCAGAAAGAATGGCTGCCTCTTAGACAGCAGGTCAGGGACACCTGAGAAAGAACTAAAAGAATGTTGCTGATATCGTTAGTAATAACTTCTGGGCTGACTTAAAAGACAGAGGACTCCTGGAGTTATAGCTTTCAGATGCAAGTTCTAGGTTATGATGATGTGTATACATGTAAATATTACACACAACAAAGAAAGTGGCACTCCCATCCTTGCTGTTTAACTCTTAGCGAACAGAATCAAGGTCCCCTTGAAACATAAATTGAAAAGCACAAGATTATTTTTGGGATCTAGAGAAGTGGCTCAGCAGTTAAAAGCAGTTCCTGTTCTGCTAGAGGAACTGAATTCAGTTCCCCGTTCTACTACTAGATAGTTCAAAATCACCTCTAACCCCAGCCACAGGGAAAATCTGACAATCAATTTAGGACTACATAGTATCCTTGCACATGTGCAACATATACACACACAAACACATGCACACATATGAAAATCAAAATAAAGTTTTAAACATGCTTTTTCATGTGCTGTAAATGACAATCAAAAGAGGCATCAAAGGTTAAAATGAGAAAAGTCATGGATGGCTCTTCTCAAAGATGATTATGCCATTCAGGCAAATATTGAAGATGATAATGCACATGTGGAAAAATAAAAGGTGAGACAAAAGGATGATGTCATCACCTAACAGAATCCTAGGAGACCCAGGAGTCTGGAACACGGTTGACAAAGAAAAGAGTGGCCAGAAAGGAAGCGTGAAAGGAGACAGGTAACTGTCTGGCAGCTAGATTTTAATCACACCAAAAGGATTTTACTGAGGCACTGTCTAGGAGGATCAGTCTCATAAGATTTTCCTCTAGAATGTTATTGGGAATTCAGAGGAGAACCATTTATGGTAAACCAGAAAGAAATTAGTGAGTCCAGCTGGTTCATGAATGTCCCTCTCCATCTTACTGTAAGAATGCTGCTGCTTTTGTCCAGGGAGCATATTTGCTCAGGCAGCGAGGTATAAGCAGCTACTTAACTCAGTGTCTCAGAAGGCTTTCCAGAGATTTTGCTTTGGTCTCAATGCTTCTGTCTCCCCAGGTTTTTGTTTATTGTGATTGTATTAATAAATAGGGGCTTTCCACATGGGAGAGACTTCAGAGAGCAGACTGATGTCATTCCATAGCATCTTCACTCTGAGAACACATTAGTCATCTTCTCCTGTCCGGTCTCTCCCCTCCACTGCATAACGATGCAGCAGTTAGTCCCTCCATGAATCAGAGAGAAGCTACACAAGATATTGAATAAAGCTTGAGTCTTGGACCACCCAGCACCCAGCACTATGAAAATCAACTGTGCTTAGGACTCTGACTATGGGCTTTAATTTTAAGGGGAAAAGGTGGATAAAGTAAAAAAATTGGTCTTTGCTTATGTTTTAAAATTACAGAATTCCTAGAAGGTATAGGGAGTGGAACTAGCTGGCTTGCAAGAAGAAACTGAAGGACAATGAAAGCTCTTGTCAGTGGGAGGCCGCAGAGAGGTAGAAGGTACAAGGAAGAACATACAGTTTCTTTCAGAGTGCAGCATCCTGTGCCTATCGCAGTGCTCAGGGCCCTCTGGATACAAACTTCCATGTTTCTCTCAGGCAGCTAGGTTTTATAGTTATTAGCTCAACCATATATAAGCTACCAAGCTTGTTTTCTTTAACTAATTTTGCTAATAATTCACATTCTTCTTGATGTTTCTCAAGCTCTTCCAATTTTTATTTGGAAAGGGTAGCCATAATTAATTTCTTTTGAATTAGTGTACATTGTTTTTATGAAATATTGGGTCTCATTATGGCATTGTGACCCATGAATGTAACTGATCATGTTTACAGTCCCACGAGCCACCATCCCCTCCAGGTAGACCACTTCCTCCTTACTAACATATCCTCGTTTAAGTTCCTGAATCGGTCTTGCAGGTAGATTTTCTTCTGGGAACTGTCTCAAGAAATTAAGCCTTGATGGTAGATTTGAAATTGTTTGATTTTCAACACATTGTATTAGCAATGGGAAATGTAGCACAGGTATCCCAAGCACAGGGATCCCAAGGCATAAAGTAGTAAAGCCCACTGCTGAATTATTTTCTATTGTTTACAGATGCAAAGTAGCTACTGATGCAAAGCTTTAGTGGGTAGTTGGTTTGGTGTCATGGTGAGAATAAATTCATCAGATACTCTTGTATGTATAATTACTTTATCTGCATTATCCTATCAGGGAGAAATGATAACCTTAGCATTTTACCCTATCTACTTGAGTAAGAAAACCAGGTTAAGTGATGGTTTAAATAAATACTTTGCAAGCTTTTTCTGTTAAGGTTCAGCTGGCAAATATTTTCAACTTTGTAGGCTACATGGATCTATATCAGAACCACCACCAATGCAAAATGAGATAATCAGGGCAGTGTTCCAATAAATCTTTATTTACAAGAAGACATTGCAAAAATGGTTATATATTATCACTATATATACACCTCAGACCTAAGAGGGATCCTGGAGGTATACAAGAGCCAACCTCATGCTAAGTGGTGATAGATACATAGGTCATGCCTCTCTATGAGGGCCATGGAGTAGGCATCTTTTACAAACGGCATGGTTGACCTCATCTCTGAGGCAGAAATTAACTACTAGGTCTTCTGGTGTTGAAGCCTAGAATTGTATGCAATCTACATTAAAATTTGATCCTTGCATATGGGAAACAGAGAACAGAGATCATTCAATACTACCTTGAGATGGAGTTTGTGCATGTATGGTATTTCCAGGAGTGATAAAATCCTCACTATCTGGTGAGTGACTCAAACCACCGGACACAGCTATAATTCAGCATTTACTAGGTCTCCTAAACTCCGGTAAGCAGGTCCCAATAACCTTTAGTGGGAGCTGGGCATCAGATCTAGCCAGGCTAGCTGTATTAGTTGGGCATCAGTAGGTGCTTTTAATGTTCCCAGAAGCCCTTTGACATCCTCTGAATGGAAATCTCAAGCAGTGGTAGACTGTCATAAGCCAGTGTAGTTGGTTCTGCATTTACACAGGATCTTCAAAAATGTAGTTATCTCAAGGTTGATCAAACCCTCAGTTAGACCATCTGGGGGGGGGGAAGTCTGAGAAAGCTAAAATATACAAACTTCCAAGGCTGGAAAAGGAATTTTGTGTTTGTTTTTTTGTTTTAAAAAGGGAAGATGAAACAGAAGGGTTCAAGTGTGCTTTCAAGTGTCCTAAGATAGGACAGGATATTGAAGGCAGTGAGGAATTTGTATTTGGCAAGATGATCCAACAAAACTTGAGCAACCCCTCAACTTTAAAAGTGCAAATGTTCAGTTTTAACAGCAGGTAGATAGAAAGACAGCTTCATAATAAACTTTCGTTAAATAATTATGAAAGCCTGAAAAGTGTGGAGATAGGGCAGCTATGAGCACTGTTGAGCAAGTTTCTGTGGAGTAGAATGTTGAGTCCTTTGGGCATGTGTCAAGAAGTAGTATAGCTTATATAGTAGAGTTATTTCCTAGTTTTTTGAGGCTTCTCCACACTGATTTCCAGAGAAGGTGCCCAAATTTGCTTTCCTGTCACCAGCTAATGAGGGTTCTTTTTTTCTCCACAAACCTCACCAGCATGTGTCACCCTATTCACAAGAGCTAAAAAATGGAGACAACCTCAAATGTCCTTCAGCAGACAAAGGGATAATGCAACTGTGATATATATACAAAGAATGGATTTCTTCAGCTGGAAAGAAAAACTAAATTATGAAAGATGTAAGCAAATGGATAGACGTAGAAAAGTCAGATTGAATGAGGTAACCCAGACCCAGAAAGACAAATGCAGCATGTTCTCTTTCATCTTTGGTCCCCAGTTTCAAATTCTCAGGTGTGAGCATGCAACATGGTGTAACCACAGAAACAAGGAAAGTACAAAGAGATCATATATAATCACCTTGGAAGGTGATTATTAATGTGATAAATTTTATATGAAACCAGAAACAAAATAACGGGGAGAGGGACTCGAACCAGGGAAGAGGTACAGAGTTCAGTACAGAAGGAGGGACTAATAATAGCAAAGCTGTTTTCCAAAGGCTCAAGGAATCATATTATTTTTAATTTACTTAAAATTATACACAATACATTTAAGTTTTTGTACATACATGCACACACATGTGTACACACACACACACACACACACACACACACACACACACACACAGTAGTTAAGTCACTTGGACTAACAACGCTCCACACAAGAACCATAGATTAGTAAAATCCCCAGGCACATGAAATCTCCTTTCGAAGGGCTAGTGATTCTGAAAACAATATTGCTTGCTGGTGTATCCCTTGGTTGCCTCTAATGCTTTGATGGTGGTACCATACCGTTAAGACACCACAAACTTAGCACTCATGATTTGGATGACTTCAGCTGTATTGAACCAGAAAGCCCCTTTCCTGTGGTCTGTCTTTCATGTTTTCAAGAAATACTATACAAGCTGCCAAGGGATGGAAGCCATTAAAGAGACCTATCCAGCTGCAACACCTGTGAACCAGAATTAGCAGCATGCAAGACATACATAAAGGTGCAAGTGGCACTCACATGTCAGTGACATTCAGCAGCTGTCTAATTGGATTTAAGGCCCACTCAACAGGAGAGAAAATATGCTGGGTACTGGAAACATAGCCAGCTTCATGGGGGCTAGTGAGATCATGGACTTTAGAAAAGAATCTACTGCAGCTGCTTTGCTAGCCCAGAATAAGTCCTGACTATATTCCATATCCTGCACTTATCCCCACAGGTAAGTGCAGTTATCACCCCTCTTCAAAGAAGTTTCTCTGTACAGCAAATGGAAAGCATCAAAAAAACCACATCTGGACATAATGTACAGATCCATAGATCATGGGGATCATGGCCTCAATAAATATAGCTGCATCCCATACCCTGAATGTATGACTCAGAGAACATCACAGAGGAGGGGCAGAAAGACTGCAAGAGCTCTGAGAAGTCTCTCCTAGAATGACTGCATAACCAAAACAGGAACAATAGGAGTACCAATAGACATGCTACTGTAGAAGGGAGGAATTTCCTGGGTCTCACCCCTAGACAAAGAACTACAGACAGCCACCTACAGCTGAGAGAAAGAGGACTAGCCTCTTCTAGGGATGGGAATCCTTACTGATTCTTTAGTGCACAGTGGTTAGCCTTGAAATCATATACACACAAACAGTAGGTTATACATATATATTTGTGTATATACACACATATATGTGTAACAAATATAATAAAGCAAAAAAGGCTACCAACTTGAGAGTGAGGATCATGGATATGGTTCAAAAGAAGATTACTGGGAGGACCTGGAGGGGTGAAATGGGGATGACACAATTCTATTTCAATTAAAAATATTTACAAAACAGAGTGAGGATAGAGAAGGTGGCAAAGAAGTTGATGCCCATGATAATGAATGAAATACTGAAGATCCATTTGGACCCCATTGGTATTAAGATAAACCCAATCTTTCGATATTTTTTGGGATGATGACAGAGAAAGGCAATCAGTCTGGGCTGAGGAAACCTTAAATTCTGATTTTAGAATCCTTCTTTTCCCCAACTGTAGACATGGAGGCACAAGGGAGAAGAATGTGGCAGAGGACATGGTGGCCAAAGCGGACCCCCTACTAGCCCTTTGAGGATTTCCTGATGGATTCAGCAGAGGTTATAGGAAACTGGAGTTTTCAGATTTTGAATACGGGAATGGCCTTTGGATTCTTAAAGCTTTGGGCTACTTGTACTGCTTTCTGGAAGAAAGATGACAAAATAGGTGTTTTAAAACAGGTGACTCTAGCTCCTATTGGTGCTGATGATGATTTCAGTCTTGGTGAAGATTGAAGATGTAAGTTTACTGTATGAATGTCACCTACATGCAGTGGGTTTCAAACGTACAAGAAGTGACTTTTCTGGGAGGAAGACTTACTTTAGCAACAGCCATAACTTGGAATAGCAGAGGTTAGATGTCTTCTTGTGAAAGCAATAATTCAGTGGGGCTCACAATCATCGAAAGGACACTTCTTGCTTTGCATTTATGACACTGGGGCTGGGGAGTCAATCGAATGCTGTGAACATATGATACAAATACACTGCTAGTTACCTATGGAAAAGGGTATTTTTCTTATCCACCAAATTGTATTTGCCAATAACAGCAAGTTGCCTGCAGATAAGGGTATAATGCTGTGGTTTGAATCATGGAAGCTTTTGTGAGTGTGTGTGTGTGTCTAAAAATTAGATAACTTATTTTTCAATGAGTATGCTAGATGTACCAAATTTACTTGGCTTAGTATCACAGTAAATACTGTTTCATGACAATGGTGACTTCATATAGTTGTAAAATTCATCATACCATTAAAGAAACATGAATAGTATAGTATAACTATGAAGAAACAATGTTTGAAAGATTAAACATTTACAGACAAAAAAATTTAACTTGTCATTAGACATAGTGTTTCCTTTTACAGAGTACTCTATACCATCTCTATGTTTTGATCATGTGTAATTTGATGCTGTTTATCCAAAGACTTCTCCACCTTCAGAAGAAGTGGTGTCTTTACCGTGAGAAGTGCCATCAGATGGTGATGACAGTGGTATCTCAGCAAAAGTATAGCTGAGGTGGTTTGTAAGTATGTGTGTGTGTGTGTGTGTGTGTGTGTGTGTGTGTACCAATGTAAGGATGCACACATGTAAAGTTATCAAAAACCCTAAAACAGATCTAAGTTCATGGTTCATGAACTATACTATAAAACTATAAAACACTACTTAATAGATGAGCTTAAAGACTATAGATTCAGAGAACTATGTGAAGATCATCTTGTTACTTTCCGAGTGGCAATTAAATAACTACTTTACAACATAAGCTTCCTGCTGTCATTTTGGCTTGTGTCAAAACTTTGAAGATGTTCTTGTCATCTGTCAGGATGCAGTAGAGTATCTAGATTTAATTCCTGACCCTGGCTCTGTCCTAACAGAAGGTTAGTGATGAAACAACATTTTAAAGGGAAGCACACCTGCCTTTGCATTAGTTGCCTTTTTGTGCCTCAAACACTGCCACTTATGAGATGAAGAATTTATCTGGAATCATGCTTTGGAAGGGTCGTGTCCATCATGGTGGGTGGAGGCAGCATAGCAAAGCTCACGGCAGTTGGGTTTATTGTGAGGTTCTATTTAAGTCAACATGGTCTTTCTCATATATTTTTCTAACATCTGCCATTTCCTTTTAAACGTTTTTCTTTTCCATTTCATTCATTTTCTTTTCTCCTCTTCTTTACTTTTTAAAGATAATTAATAAATTGTGGAAATTTCTTTTTTAATTGTTTTTATTGAGCTACTCTTCTACCCTCTCTCATGATCCCCAAATTCCCAATTTACTCAGGAGATCATGTCTTTTTCTACTTTCCGTGTTGATTAGATCTATGTATGTCTCTCTTAGGGATCTGATATGGGAATTTCTTGGGCCTATCACCATTAATATGACAAAGCTTAAAAAAGTGAAAGGATTAATTTACTTACTTCCCATTTTTGCTATTTTTTTATTCATTTTATCTACCAACCACAGTTCCCCCTCCCTCCCCTTCTCCCACTCCACCTCTCCCAGGATGGAGATTGAGAGCAATGGAATTTACTTCCTTTCAAATACCATTATACTGAACATGTTAGTGCTGTACACCAAATGCTAGAATATCAATCTTTATTCTCCCTGATAGGACCGGTTTGCTGTGTCTTCTGTGCATCACTAGGAGAGGGTGATGCTTTCAGCTGGACACCCTATTGCTAGAGCCAGTTGCCTATACTTCAAGCAATACAAAGCAAGAAAAGAAGCTGCCCCACTGGCAAGCCTCATCTTAGCATTGATGCTGACTTGTCCATAGCTACATAGACAGAACATTCTCCTAATTAATGCTCCACTATCTATATACTCTAGCACGTGTTGGTGGAGGTGCTTGTTCATTTCCCATCTGTCCAGACCGAAAATAATCACACAGAAACTGTTTCAATTACAAAACTTCTTTGTTTAATTACAAATTCATGCAGATTTCTAGCGACCTCTTACATCTAGAATTAATACATTTCTATTCATATGTGTATCGCTGTGTTGTTGTGGCCTACTGGTTAGGTTCTGACCAGCATCTGTCTCCTGTGGCAGCTACATGGTGTCTCCCTGACTCAGCCTTCTTTTCTCCTCTCTCTCTGTTTGGAATTCCCACCTTCCTCTATTCTGCACCGCAATAGGCCCAAAGCAGATTCTTTATTAACCAATGTCAATAAAACATATTCACAGCATACAGAGCAAAATCACACATCAAGCCCTGGTGAGACCACAAGGTTGTACGCTATTAAAGCAGAATTATGTACAGCTGGAAGGGGAGTATAGAAAGGAGTGGATGGGACATTAAGATGCAGTTCCTCTGACCCTTTCCAGCACTCCTCTATGAGGGAATGAATTTCCTTAGTCAACAGACCAGATCTTCAAGGTCTCTCACATCAACTGCTCTAATGAAGACAATTGCACACAACAGCCTGATGGCATCCAGGGGTTCAACTACTCAGCAGCACTGGTTGACTCAGATCTAAATCACTGGTCTCCTGACTACAAGGGAAAAAGTCTAGATTTTTTTTCCACTGGAATTATGGAATCCATGTTATGATATTTTGCAAACATTTGCTATCTTTCAGTGATCTCCAAAGGGTTCTATATAGGAATCATTGCTGCTTACTCTGGGGACCTAGGAGGGTCACCCCTCAGGGAATTGTGCTTGCTTTGAGGATAAGATGAAATTATCCTTTTCTCAGGCCCATTCTATCTTTTTCCTGTAATACTGAAGTTTCACAAATGGTGATGCCATTCTTTCATGCTCCTAAGTCAACCTGAGTGTTCTCTTTGAGGAGAAATGTGATGCCAAGGACCATTTGATAGAATTCTCCATGTTCATGAGCAGGAGTTGAGTGCAAGCATTGTAATCATCTTAAAATCACAGCTGGTGCGATTTCCATATTAAGCAGGCATGGTATATTCATTTTTAACTAGATACTTTCCTGATTTATATGTATATGAATGTTTGCATTTGTATTTAACATTTTCATGTCTATATATAAATTTTTTCTGTCCTTTTTCTTTCTTGCATCTTTGTCCTCTGTAGTTTTGAAGATTCTGTTTATTCTACTGAGTTTGATTCTGCTTCACACAGATCTTTGGGGATTATTTTTATTCTGTTTTTCTTTGCGTTTTTTTTCAGTGAGACTTTCTCTAGTTAAAATTTAAGTGTGGGATTTTTTTCAATACTGTTTTAAAAGAATGAAAACACAAATAATAATCAGAAGTTATATGTTTTATTTGTTAGATTTCTTTGGATAAAAGTGCTGGGAACATGACTCAGACAAAGCAAACATGTTTAAAATGACTTAATTGTTCATATTATCAAATTTTATAAAAGGCTTAAGAAAGCTACCTGAAATTAAGCATCATCAGAGGCCTGAGTTACCAACATCTTTTTTTTCTTTTAAAATACTTGTTATGTCACTATCCTGTGCATTCACAGTTGTGTTTTTAAGCTCCTCGCTCCCTTCATTCCTCTCTCCTTATTTCCCTTTTCCCCCCTCTCCCTTTGCGTATAGATTTGTCTAACTGGCTCATGCACAAGTCATGGTGTGTGTCTGTGCAGGTTAAGGCACAGCATTGGGTGTCAGTCCTCCCCCTTGCTTGTAATCTACACAAACCTGGCTTTTCATGGATAGTGGGCATTCAAAGTAGGGTTCCACTGCTCATACGCCAAGCACTTTACTGGCAGGGTTGTCTCTCAAGGCTACAATCCAAAAAAAATTTCAAGTTGCTATAATTCTCTAGCTACTTTCCCCATTTCTGTTAAAAAAGAAAGAAATCTAAGCCATCAGACTTAACAAAGTCAAAGAATTCTGGATCAAGCACCCTTCTCAGCTACAACAACTACTAATTTCCTGGGATTGAGTAACTACACCATCAGTCATGGCAGCTGTTCTTGCACAAACATAAAGCTATATTACATATAAAAATATTAAGCTACTCCTAACTTTCCCATGCTTTCATGGTTGGTAACTATGGAGTATGATTTGAAATCACAACTGGTGCTATAAGGTCTTCAATATTCAAAAACAAAATACATTCCGAACATTTTCATTTGTTATGCGGCATGGCATCAGTTAGTTAGGTTTTTACTTTCAACTCCCTCTAGACTTTGAATTTCTTGGATTCAGAAATATGCTTTATCCTTTTAAAAACTACCCTGAACTACAACAAATCATCTGACACAGAGGGTAAATGTGTATGCATTGATTTGACTGAGGATTTTTTTTTTACCTTGACTAAATACTAAATACATTTCTAAATAAGGAAGGATAAAGATAATGTAATAAATATAAAAGCATCTGAGATTAGCCAAAATCTGATGAAGATCTTACTTGGTTCTCTAGCATATATTTGTAATAAAATCATAAAGAATCCAGGAAAATAACTGAGAGGAATGGCTGTTAAAAAAATACCTGTGAAGCACTCTGATGATTGCGACGAGATAAATGCTGTCTCACACTTGTAGACTTTATTTTAAATAATAATTTGTAAATTTATGTTAAAAGTGAGCATTTAATTACTTTAATTGAATGATTATATTAACTAGCTCTTTTCATGTGCCATCCAAATTATTGTTAAGAAGTCCTGGTAGTATTTTATAGGTTTTTTTTTCCCCCAGAGACTTAGGAGTAATGAGTTCGATGTACTCACAAAATAAAATTTTCTGTGTTAATTATTTTTCAAGCAAATACACCTCAAAATATCTATGCAGTTTAGTATGCATATTCAAATGTGTATTTTTAAAGAATTTGCGTTTTGGTATATATTAACATATAATAAGAATTTATTTGTTTTCTGTCCAATCCAGATTTAAATGTCAAACAGAAAGTCCTAGCAATGAAGGGCATTTCAAACAATCTTGAAAATGGAAATTTTCCCATTATTGTAATTTGATATATAAAAAAATTATATATAACTTAAAAGGTCTGTTTATTTACCACATTGATATGAGAACCATAAAATGATATTTCCTGGCATGTGGCCTCTTTTTTCATCCTTCTTGTAACACAGTAGTATTGTTTCTTTCTTTAGATTTCTTTTCTCTTAAACATTGTCATGTCTTCATCAAGATCGACCAGATTCAGTTGTCATTAAGCCTTTGAAGACTTGGTGGCACTGCCTGGGAAGACTGGCTTTTTGGGGAGGCTTTGAACTCTAGCAATATTACTAGACACTTTGTACAGTGTACAAGAGGGGGAAATTTCTTGCTATGCCAATTGCCAGCTTCACAGCAGCTGTGACACAAAATCTGGAAGTTTGTATTGGAAAGGCAGCCTTAGGCACAGATGTTGCAAGATGATAGCAGGCATTTCCAGCCACCCTTATGGACACACACACACACACACACACACACACACACACACACACACGAGCTTACAGAAGAGACTGAGCTTCTTCTTATGCTCCCAGTCCCGTAGGGCTGGTTACTTAAAAATTAAGGAGTCTTTGTTGTTGCTGGATTCCTTCCTGCCTTTGCCAGGCTGATGATTGGGAAAGCCAAATTGCTTGCTTTGTGTCTTCCAAGTCTACAGCTGAGGTTGGGCAGGCTTTCAACATGAGCTACTCCAGCAAATAGAGCGATGGGCACAGAGCCAGCGCTTCCCAGGGTGCACTGCAGTCTATTTAGCACAGCGAGCTTCTGAGCACACAGAGAGTGGCAGAGCATCTTATTTACCTTCACTTCAGATTGTATGCTTTGTACGCCCAGAATAGACAAAAGGCGGTAAGACTGTGAGGGTCTGATTCACATTCATTTGTACCAGATGGGAGAAACTGCATTTTTCCAAGATGTTTGTGGTAAAGTCACACTCACTGCAGAAGAAAACAGAAATATGGCATTCAGCTGTATTTTTAAAAGTTGGTTGTTTATATTAATATATTAGAAACAATTATTCTATTAAGCAAGTTTAATATGGTGAGTGTATGGGATTATCATGGTGTTGCAGTGGGTTGGTCTCAATTAAAGTGATGCAAACCTATCAAAAATTTGGTGCGATTTGCAAAATTTTTTTTCTGTGCTTTGTAAGAAGCTTTGAAACCCATCATGCTTGTAGAAAATTTATATTGTCTCCACATGGCCTGGGAAATATACATTTTAGAAAACTCTTATGTTGGTACATCAGACCTGATAAATCTGGAACTCCTTCCTCAAGGGTCTCTCAGATTCTTTCTACATTTGGCCTGAGCTACCAATAGTTTTGCCTTGACTCAATAATCTCAGGCGTGCAGTTTATGCTGACTTGTGCATGCTGTCACAGCTGTGGGAACTGACAGTTGGGAGTTCATATGTGCCATTACCCTGTTGTATTCAAGGACTCTGTATCAGTCAGTTATTCACCATCTCTTGCTCTTACTGTCTTTGCTCTGCTTCAGTATTTATTCCTGAGCCTTGGGAGGAGGAACTGTGATTCAGATGTCCATTTAAAGAGTAGCCCAAATACTAGCTCGCGGAGGAGAGGTAGTCATGAAGTTCCATAAGATAAACTATTGTCAATTGATGGCTGCTGGGAGAAAGATAGTCAGTTACCTTTAAGAGTACATTGACTGTCCTCTAGTAGAAGGTCACATATCCATGAACAGGGAAGCACGCACAGTTGAGTGTTAGAGAAGAAGGGTAGATCTGGGAGGCATCAAGGGAGAAAGTGAATACTTTCAAAATATATTGCACAAAATTCTCAAAGAACTATGCCCTGTCTTACGAGGAAAAAAGACCTCTCTACAGACAAATACTTAGACTTTGAATTGAAATCCACCATGCGTGTGGTATGCTCCTTTTCTCTGGTGTGATCACACTTCTCAGGGCAGGTGATGAAGATGTGTAGAGTGGGATACAGACGTGGGTACGCTGCTGCATTAAACACTCTGCCTGGAGACAAATAAAGGCCAAGTGTTCTGTACTCTAAGAAATCTTCCCCAGGCTCTACTGGAAAATGTTTGAGGAAAGGGGAGTTTGAAGGAGATAAACAAGAATTTCATCCAGAAAAACACCCATGTCCAGAACCAGGAACCCAAAGGAGCTTGGCTAGTTGAAGGCTCTATAAGGAACAAAGTCAGAATGGCCAGAACACAGGACACTCCAAGTGGCAGAAGGAGATGATTGTAGTATTCAGATTCTAAAAGAACTGTCAGGAATATGTTAAGGTGACTGAGTGATTCTTAAGATCTGAGGTATCCTCACATTCAAGGCTTTAACAGTGAGAATGACTACATGAATTTCTGTGTTAGCAAGAATAGAATTTGAATGCATTTGAGTGAATGAATGAATTTGAGTGCAGGAGACAGGTGAGTCACAGTTTTGTCATTAACAGCAAATGATTGAGGGACTGGATTAAGATAGTGATGGTAGGATTGTTGTTATTGGTGTTGTTATGTATGGTATGACATGGAAAGAGACCAAGAAAAAATGATTTGTTTAAGTGGTAGAAGTAAAACTAGTAACAGCCGGAGTGGAACAAGCTATACGTCAGAATGTTTTGTGCTAGTAATGGGGACTTCCCAAGGCTTTGACCATCCCTTACACTATCCCATGTATGAACATAGTAGGAACCGAGCTCTGGGAGCTGGGTTATCACATACTACATGAGAAGAGGTGACAGAGCATACTTCTCTCAGCAACGATTCTTGACCCTGAAGGACAAAGAACAAATCTGAAATTTGGAGTTTTAAACACAAACTCTGTTAAAGGGTATCAGAACTGTTTGCTCTAACTTAAGACAGATATTTTTGGGCATTTTTGATTTCTTCTACTTGATCTGCTTTTGTTTTTGAGGTTATGATGTTGACACTCACTGGTATCCTCTTCAAACCTACTTAAATCGTCTTCAACTACAAATCTGTTTAGGGATATCCTAATTTGTGAAGTTCCTCTTTCCTCCCTTCCATTTTCACGTGCAGAGAGTGTTGTCCATCTGTCTGTGAAGTAAACACCCAGTGGCAGGGCCAGTTCTACCTGTAACTGGCATAAGCACACAATGCCTTTGAAGCTGTGTGAGCAAACAAGCCCAGAAGAACCTCTCACTGACACATCTCTACACTGCTGATTACTGCCCAGGGTGAACCCAAATTCTTGGGAGTGTGATCAAAGATTATATGCTAGTCCCACTTGTATTGGCCCACACCAAAGTAAAGCAAACATTTAATTAGCAAGATGAATAATATGATTGAGAGATATGAAATCATTGTACAACTGTTGCAACTTTGATTGTTTCATATGAGCTTCAGAAGAGTTAAAGACTGCAAAATGCTGGCCTCCAGTCCACCTGTGCATGAATATAGGAGTCACAGAAACCAGGGTATTCAATTCCCCTGGGCAATCACTATTGCCACATACAGTTATAAATTCACTTTGCAGCTAGGATTTGAATTTTCAATTTTAATATGCTATATTATATTCTTTTATTAAATAAGACTGCTTTACCTGCTAAAAGAAACAGCTAGGTCTACTTTGCCTTTTTAAAATATAATGATGGGAATAACATATATTACTATAATTAGTACTTAATATATGCTGAACACCTGTTTATGTGATTTATTAAACATTAAAATTTTAGAATATAGGTATCATTAATCCAGGCAAGAAAGTACATAAAGCTAGAGATGACTATTAATCTTCCCCGAAATAGATCTACATAGTCTCACCAACCCTCACAGCATACTCAGAATGTTTCCATTGGTGGGCTATAGGACAAGACTGATTTTCCTCATTTGTTAAGACAGAGCCTCTGCTAAGCTATCTGTTTAGTTTCTTTTCCTGTTGTAATTAAAATACTCTGACAAAATCAATTTAGGGAGTGAGGATTTATTCTGGCTTACAGGTCAAGGGTGCATTATCTTCTTGGTCCATTTTCATAGAGAAGTCAAGGAAACAGGGACTTGAAGCCACTGGTCACTTATCTATAACTAAAATCAGAGAGCAAATTAGGCATGCTGTACTCAATTCTCTTTCTCCGCTTACACAGCTGAAGATCCCAGCCAGGGAATGGTGGTACCCACTGTGTGTGTGGGTGGGGGAGGGGTTCTTTCCAACTCAGCTAACATAATCCAAGAAATTCCCCACAAGCATGCATATCAGCCCAGCCCATCTCCCAAGTGATTCAGATATGTCAAGTTGATAACTAACACTAAGAATGTCCCAATGATGTGCATATTTGCTAATGATATCTTCCACTCAGCCATTTATTCATCTGCTAGATATTGCTAACAACCAAGCACTAATAGATAAAATTTCAATAGATTCATTAGTCAAGTACACACCAAAAAACTGGGAAACTGCATTACTTTTTTTCTAAAAATTAAGCTATGATTTTTATTATTCAATATATTTATATTTATTATACTCAACTCAATTTAAAGACTATAGGTTTGCTGGTAAGCCATAACTTTTTATATATAGTAAGTCCATTCTAAAACACAATTTATGTTTATATTAGAATATTTATTGAAAACATCAGGAATAGAGACATGTATTATCAGTTGCTATCGAGTTAGGAATATATGACAGTAATATTAGAAGAAAAGAACTATGGGATATTTGATTGCCATCCTTGTGCTGAAGAATCCTAATTCTATATTTAACTTTAATTTATATGAAAAAGCACGTGCCAAACATGGCCAGAACTGTCTTACTTCCTTTGACTTAGCTAGTAAGCTATATAGCCAGGATCTGGGTGTAAGCAGTTTTGCATCAATTCTATATACTTCCTATACTTTATCACTATTACTACTACATCTTTGTATCAAGAGAAAAAACACTTGAAAGATTAATAATAAAATTTCCTTTTGAACACATCAGTTGGGAAATCACTTCCATTCAATTTAGAAACCAACATTTTTGGAATGCAAGAAAAATAACATTACCTGATAGAAATGAATAGCAGAAGAAAAGAAAGCATTTTATATAATAGTATTCTAACCAAATATCCCTCACTTAAAGAATTGAGAAACAATAACAACAGTATATTACACATTTGATTTCTTTGTACATTGCATTCCCACTGGAAGCAGACTCTTGGAGATACCAAGTACACAGAATGTGTGTGGGAGCAGTGTATACTGTAATAACTGCAGAGGGTTCTACAAGAGCAGAATTTTTCATCTTTCTGAAATATTGTCTGCAGTGTATACATGCAAGTCTGCAGATTGTTAATACAACCCTACCTGCTCATTCCATTTAAGAAACATGAGGCTGAAATGGAATTTTGCATGAGATTAATGGAGAAAAGATAATGAAAATGTGACTTCCATACGCAAGTCATCCGATCTGGAAAGAGATGGAAATTGACCTTGTAGAGCAGCAGCCTCTCACTCCCAAGAATTTATTTCCTTTCAACCTGGAAGCAGCTATGCATTAGGAAAGGAAAGAAAGGTTTCTGTGAAGAGAATGTACAGTTGGTGGGACCATGGAAATGATGCTTTTCTTGGGAAAACGTCCACAGTGTAACAAAGAATGTAAAAGACCAATAATATTTATCCACTGGAACAGTATGTATGCATTTTATTCAACTGGACATCAGTATCAACTTGAAGAGATTTTGATCTTAACAATTAAATGATACACAAAAGATATTATAAATTTTAATCATGCAAAGTAATGTAATACATGATCCATTCTAGCAGGGAATATAATCAGATAAATGGTCCATTTAAGGAGCCAAAAACATTGAGTGATTAGATATCCATGAAATGTTACTAGAGCTTCAAAAAGCATGAAAAATCATGCTGGATTTTATATTTGTAGAGTCAAAATGTTTTCAACATTATCATGTGTTAGTTTTTATTTTAAAAAACAAAAATACACCCAAATATCTATATTTTATAAACCTTCTGAAAGCAAGGAGGCAAAACAATCTGTACCAAATGACCCTTGACAAAGAGCTTTGGCTAAGGTGTGGATGTAGAAATAATGACACAATTCTAAATATGTATCACAAAATTTCCTGAATGCTTTTAAGTTATTTCTCAGTTGTTAGGCCTTAAGATGATAGTTAGCTATATTCATCCAGGGATCTATTCTATAGACAACACATTTGAGAGCACCTCAGATTTCAAAGCTAATTCATTTTAAAGCCACCTACAGTATCTAAAAACACTTTAATGTTTTAAAGTAGAAAAATAAATATATTTGCACCAAAAATTAACTATAGTTGAATTGAAAAATTGTTGCATATGTTTTAGACCAACACTTATTTTGGAGAAACAATAGAATTTTAAATAATTTGCTGACAAAGTCTCATAAAACGTATGCAATTTTGTTTTTTCCTTATAAAAGAAGCACATAAAATAATAAATTTCCCAATAAGTAAATTTCTTGGCTTAACTACTTTTGAAAAATCATGATTACTTAGAACTGTAAGCCCCAACCCAGTATGGTGGTCCATGCCTATAATCCAAGTACTTGGAAAGCTTGAGGTTAAAAAAAAGTACAAGGCCAGAATGGGCTATCTAGTGAGTCCCAGGACAACCTGGGCTCCCTCTTAACATCCACTCACACAGAAAATGATCAAAATCAGCAACAACAGCAGCTTTCAACCTACCATCCATGAGGTAAACAAGACAGTGTGGAAGTGTTGGAAAACCAGTCTGTCCAATTTTCTGTGTCTGTATTTAATGTCCTTGGGTAAGTCCTCAATCAGCTCTGTGATGTCACAATCTATGCAATGATACCATTTTGAAATCCATATGAGCTACTATTACTTAAACCTCTCAGAAACCTCCTAACTAGTCAATGATAAAATATTTGAAAGATTAGAGTTTACCAGTATGTTCCAGTATATACTAGTATATATACTAATTCTATAGGGCAGGAAAATATTTGTAAGACCGGAAGAGTCTGGCAACAGAAGCCTCAGAAAGGCTGTTATCTAAATGTCAAAGATTTCTTTCTATGGACTGGACTGAAGAGATAAATTGTAATTTGTGAACCATTGAAAAATATAGTACGATGTTTTCAAAATGACTTTAACTACAGAATATAAACTATTTTTCTTTTTTTAGTTCAGAGTTCCTCCTGGTCTAGTGTTTTGCCAGACGCATTTTGAGAAAATAAGGCTCAATAATCATGCTATATACAATAGCAAAATTTAAAGTCATTAAAATGACAAAATATATAAAAAGCAATTGTTAATGAGCTAAGAAAATTATTTATATCTTTCATATGTGCAATATATTATAGCCTACAATTTTGTATATAATAATTATAACAATATCATACAGTTACTTAAGTCTATTTTATGAGGTATGTGACTATCAAACAATTGTCCTTGAGGGGATTTTCATGATTTAAATAGTCTAATTTTCTAAGTTATCAACTATAAAAAAGTAATTTTTAAGTTCTTTAAATCTTGCATTAATAAGGAAAAGATTAAAAGATGAGAAAGGCCAACTGAAATGTCTTAGAAGTGAAATCTTTCCTTTGTCAGAAGCCCAAACACCTGTTCTCAAGCTTGAGATTCATGAACATTACACCTTAGGACCTGATCAACAGAGAGCACACCATGAAATAGGACTGCATTTGAGTTTCAGAGAGTAAAGAAGGACAATTAACACCTATGATCCCTTTATACACCGTTATTTAAACTTTGACTTCTCTGTTACATTTTTACTTGTTCTCTCTGATGTGTCAGAAATACTTCTAAAAAATACTTTCATTTCACATTTAAAGTAGAAATACTTTTCAATTGAAAAGCTATCTTTACTCATTAAGGTCAGACTTTAATAGTTCCTAGTGACACTCATCTTTACTTCCCACAAAGCAAGTTAAATATGGAAATAATTGAAAGTCAAGAATCAGATGGATGGGATTTATCAGATCTGGATTCTAAGTTAAAAAATAAGTTTTTCCGAGGATTATGGTAACACGAATAATAAAACACTGAATACATCAAATTGACTTATTCTTTCCTTTTATTTGGCTTATTAGTTCTTTGATAAGTCCCAGTAATGTGCTTTCTTATATCCTCCCCTCCCTCAACACCTTAGACATCCCTCCCTACACACGCGAATTTGTTTTTCCTTTATTTTATTAAATTCATCAAGTCCAATATGTGTGTTCTCATACTCTTGAGTTCTTGTCTTTCTATTGGTGAAGCTTCCACCTACCACGGGTCACATCCTTAAAGATAATTCTCCCTCTTCTACCATCTGTCCATTGCCAAAAGTTCCCCATCACATTTGGGAATTTGTGCCCATATCTTTCCTTAATGCTGAGATTTTTCCTGGTTTTAGCTAGCAAAGGCCTTTTGTATGATGTCATAGCTGTTGTGAGTTTATATCCAACTGTCCTGATGTACTGTGGGACAATGGTCTGTACCCTGTCACTTATATTTTAAATAAATGCTGATTGGCCAGTAGCCAGGCAGGAAGTATAGGCGGGGTGACAAGGCAGGAAGTAGAGGCAGGGCAATGGGAATTCTGGGAAGAGGGGAGTGCATGCTGCAGTCATGACCCAGCCTCAGAGGAAACAAGATGTGACTGCCTCGCCAAAAAAGGTGCTAAGCCATATGGCTAACTCAGAGAAGAATTATGGGCTAATGTAAGATATAAGAATTAGTTAATAAGAAGCCTGAGGTAATGGGTCAATCATTTTATAACTAATGTAGACCTCTGTGTTATTTCTTTGGGACTTAACAACTATGGGAACCGGGCAGGACAGAAACCTTAGTCAACACTGTTGTGTCCAGAAAAGTGTCATTAGGTCATTCAACACCTCTGGCCCTTAAAATTTCTCTCCCCCATCTTCTGTGATATTTCTTGAATCTTAGGAGTAGAAAGTGTGATGTGTATGTCACTTTTAAGACCAATCCTTCTGCAGTCTCTCATTATCTTCACTTTAATATGTCCTGGCTCTCTATGCTAATTGGTATCTAATGCAAAAATAAACTAAACTTTTCTGGTAATCCTTGAAAGACTATTAATTTGGCTGTATAATGATAAGCTATTGATTGTTTTAATTTTATGTCCATTTAGCTCAATAATAGTAGTAGGTTCTTTCCTGGGTCCTATGACTTGTGTGCCCACATGTTCTTGACTCATTTAACTGCTGGGAATAGGATTCATCTTGCAAAGGAAACCTTACATCTCACCAGAAGTTAACTGGTTACTAACATAATTTTTATGCCACCAATACACCAGTGGGTATGTCTTTATCAGGGCAGTGGTTATTGTGGGTCATAAGCTTCACAACTTGGTAAAAATCCATGGTTACTTTTCTTCTCTGTACTATGCATAGCACCTTTCCAGGTCTATGAAAGCTATCCTGTAGGAATAAAGTTACTAGGTCAGTACCAACTTGGTTTCATCATGTTCTTTGACTTCTAGGTGTGGTATCTTAAGCAATATGGAGTTACTATCAAGCTCTGTAGGGAAACCAAGAGCCATGGTAATAGCCTATAATGTTTGGGGGGGGTCTATAGGAACTCAATATCTTATACTTTTCACAGGGTTTTTTAATTTGTTTATAAAAATTCATGAGAACTTGAATCCCATCTTGGTTTGCTTGAAAGATGGGTTAATTTAAAGATAAGGGTTAGCTAGTAATAAGCCTGAGTTATTGGTCGAGCATTAACAATTAATATAAGCCTCTGAGTGATTATTTGGAAGTGGCTACAGGACAGAGTGGGACAGAGAAACCTCCATTTACAGAGAAGTCTTGTTATACCTATTGATCTAGTGTGATTATAGGATCACTCTTATAAATGAACAATGAGGACACAAAGAGAGACATACATAGATCTAATCTACATGGGAAGTAGAAAAAGACAAGATCTCCTGAGTAAATTGGGAGCATGGGGACCTTGCAGGGAAGGTTGAAGGGGGAGGAGAGAGGCAGGGAGGGGAGCAGAGAAAAATGTAGCGCTCAATAAAAATCAATAAAAAAATAAAATGAACAATATAATTACAATATTTTGATAAAGTATGTGGTTATCTGGGTTGAGCTGTCATTACAGTTTAGCCCCTTAATGTCTACATGTTCCACCAACTTTTAAATAATCTTATTGGATGGGCTTGAAGGCTGGATTCTAGAAATTTTTCATTTTGATAGTCAAATTATTATTTTTTTAAAGATTTCTTTATTTATTAAGTATACATTGGTCTGCCTGCATATGTCCCTGCAGGCCAGAAGAGGGTACCATATTTCATTACAGAATGTTGTGAGCCAACATGTGGTTGCTGGGAATTGAACTCAGGACCTTTGGAAGTGCAGCCAGTGCTCTTAACCTCTGAGCCATCTCTCCAGCCCTTGATAGTCAAATTATTACATCAGCTGATGTGCCCAAGGTTTGAGTCAAGTGACTTCAACCTAAATTTAGAGAAGCATAAACAAGTTAGGTAATACAGGTTGCACCTACTCAAACACTTCCATTATGTGCAGCATTCACAATAGAAATGCTATATCAGAAGAAACTTCTTCATTAATGTTTGCCTTTTCCTTAGAAATATCATCCCATTTACGGAGTTCATTGCTTAGTTTTTTTTTGTTTTCTTGTTTTGATATTTTATATTGCCAAGAGAATAACTAATATTATGACTTTATTGTTTGAGGTTTTAGAAAAGTAAGAGTGAATTTGAGGCAGTCTTTGATTTCAGTTATGTTGTATTCCTCCCTGAGGAAATAGCTTAAAATAAAATTATATAAAGCAGCAAAGGTATGGGTAGAAATAATGCACTTAATAAAAGCAAATTTGAAGAATTGTCATAGAATAGATTTTTTCCACCACACTTATATTCCTAGGAATAAAAACATGGTTATGGATTGAATCTCTAAATGAGAAAGTAAAATATGCTTTCTAGCCTTAAAAGTATGTTCAAAATAGTCTTGGCAATGAGGCTTGTGAACATGGATTTAGTGTTATCTTGCTTTGCTACTAAAAGCAGCTATAATGAATACTTATGCTACTATAGCTAGATCACTATCAGAATATAATTTGTGTTCATGTTTATGCACATATATTTTTGCTTCAAAGAACATAGACTCCTTAAAAAGTTTTTGTCGAAGAAATAATTTTGATACCTACCACTGTTTCCCAAAGACATCTGTCTTGTCCAACTTGACAATCATATTATTTTCTGGATATCTTACTTTTGATTTTGATGGGTAACCAAACATCTGTCTACCCCTTTTGTGGTCTCTATAAGATTTTTTATTGGGAAAATCAGAAGGAGAGTCATTCACTGTGACCACATTTAGAAGAGAGATAAAGTGATTGGGTGGCTCCTCCAAGCCCATATTTGGTGTCCTGACAGACATAGGGTTTAAAAAGAGATAAGTCTAGCAGGGTGAGGTCACCTGCCAGCCATTGTATCAGCTCCAAGTCTTTCCTGCAAGGTCATATTACAAGTTGTGGCTCTTTCTCCAAGAGACAAGCTCCCACATAGAATGATCTTGATTATGTTAATTATGCTTTGGAAGAATGAGAACTACAATAACTGTCAGGTCCATGAAACCTTACTAAAATTTATTTTTTAAAATGTGTTAATCCCATCAATAATGAGTGAAGATTCTTTATTACCCACATCTAACTAGCATTTGCTGTCTCATCATGGTATTTAAAGTGTCAGTTTCTTCTTCTAACAATAAACCAATTTGTTTGGGGATCAATGAGAACAAGAAAGGGGAGTATATATATTACCTATTCTGGGTTATTCTCTCCTTGGTGGAGGCAGATTGATGAAGTGAATCCAGGCCCAACTCATTAGCTGCCTTCTGGATAAGGAAGAGCTCAGCTATGGGGGCGGTAATCCAGGTCAGGTTAGTGGCATTTTGTCCCAGGTTGATCTGAAAGACTTTCACCAGCCATTGGGGCCTGAGAAGGTCAGGGAGATGTAGCAGCTGTGGGGTCATCCGGCAGCATGAGGAAATTTCTGCCTTCAGAGGCAGGCAGACATTGAGGCACTTCACTCCAAGGGTACCATGGCAGAGGAGTAGCCTCCAAAAGCACGAGTGGACTGATGGGGAAGCAGCACATGCAGTCCTAACTGTGATCATGCTCTCCTCAGAAGGTTTCATGGGGCTTGAACTGTGTATCTCGTCATTGTCAGATGCTGTAGAGAGATCAGACATGGAACAGGTGGAAGGGATGGAGAGGTTGCCCATTTTTTAGAGCAACAGTCAGAGAGAAGATGGCAGTCAACAGGGGTGGACAACTCTGTCAGACCTTCATATTCTATGCTTAGTGAGGGACTTCTATGATTTTTTAGGCCACAGCCATATGACCCCATGTTTTTTTCCAGACAAGGTATGGTGTTTGGGCGCTGAGCCTTGGTTCCACCTCCTGGGGGATCATCTCTTAGGTTGAGGTGCCAGGCAAGCCAAAACAGAAAAAAAAAGGTACTTTCCTAGGGAGATGGCCAGACACACATGCCAGACAACAGAAAAGATGGAAAGAAAGGGGTCCCAATGCTTTCCTGCCAAAGGGACCAAACACACAACATTGAGCAGCCTTCTCACTGAAATATACCATCCTGAGGAGACTGTCCAGTGCCAGATGTGAGGAAAGGAAGATGATGAGAGCCTATTCAGGTGCTAGATGTTGCTCAGTCCTCACAGCTCCCTTTGGGGAGCCGGCTGAGAAGGCACAGCATCAATAGCATAAGCACCAAGCATCAGGTAAAAGGACCTCTCATAGCGCCTGTTGCTAGGCCCTCAGACTGACTCCAGGTTGGCTCATCTCTCGGCCTTGTAGGCCTTATCTTCCTACAAGTACCCAGGTCTAGTGAAGTCCTGGATCTCAGAGGAGAGCCTGCAACCACTACTTTACTTACCAAGCATAATCTCTAACTACATTCGGTGTTTTTCCTTATACCCACTAATGCATGTAGTCCTTACCCTTAAGAAAACTTCTTTTTATAACAAATAGAGACCATTACAGAGAACTACAACCAATCAAAACAGAGTTGTGGAGTCTACCCTCAACTGATACATCTATACAATAACTCTTGAACCCAAGACTCAGGGAACATTGCAGAAGATGTGGGGGTGGGACTTGTAATATCCAGGGGACAAGGGAGTTTGCTGTGAGATTGCGTCTCCTAGAATCATCAGCAGAAATGCCCATAAAGTCATCAACATGAGTGTTTAAACATGAGCTGAACAAGGACTGCAACAATACACATAAAAAAGTAAACTAAATGGAAGTACACATCAGCCTTAATCCTACACACAGGTTGTAATAAGAGGTGTGGGCCGCAGTTTTGGTGCCCAGCTAGCTTAACCCCCAAAATAATTACATAGAAACTGTATTTATTTAAATATTGTCTAGTCCATTATCTCCAGTCTCTTATTGGTTAACTCTCATATTTTCATTTAATCCATCTTTATTAATGTGTATTGTTATTTGACTGTGGCTTGCCAGTATGAGTCTAATCAGCGTCATCTCAGGCAGGAAAACCATAGCGTCTGTCTGTCCATTTCTTTTTTTAGAATTTTGTTTTGTCTATTTTGTCCACCTGAGGGCTGCCTTATCAAAAGGCCAATGCAGCCTCTTTATTCAACCAATGAAAGCAACAGAAATACAGAAGGACCTCCTGCACCATTTCCCCTTTTTCTGTTTAAATGAAAAAGAAAGGCTTTAAAATAAAAGTATAGTAAAATTACATATGACAAAATAGTTATCAAGCAAGAATTACAGTTACAATATTTATATATATTTATCTTTTATCATAACAAAGGAAAACTATAACTATCCATTCTTCAACTCCATCAAAGACTCTATAAGGATATAATCTTACCTAAGTAAACAAGAAGTAAGCAACTTCCAAAACTCTAGAAATGACAGAGACATCTCGCTGCCTGGACAGTCACCCAAAGTTTTTTTTTGTACCGTTGGGGCATCCATCTTCAGCCTACAGGTCCATAGTATCCAGCAGACATTTTCATGAAGCAGGAAATTTTAAAGACAGTTTAGTTACTTTCTTTTGTATCTTGCAGAATGTCCCAAAGACTCTTTCATGAATCAGGAACCCCGAAGGATCATCTCACCTTTAGGCAAGTTTAGCAGTCCTGTCTCTGCGGGTTCTTTGTGTCCAGTTTATGCAACAGTCCAGGTATGAGTAGTTTCTTGCCCAAATGGCTAACCAACTCCATAAGGAGCCTCTT
Organism: Ondatra zibethicus; assembly: GCA_004026605.1. Lineage (NCBI taxonomy): Eukaryota > Metazoa > Chordata > Mammalia > Rodentia > Cricetidae > Ondatra > Ondatra zibethicus. Next base: position 46,476 of record PVIU01004063.1, read on the forward strand.
CGATGCCCATCTTCCTCTTGAAGTAGATTGGTGCTGCCAGGAACAGACGTGTCTCATTGTCATGAAAAGTCCTAAGTTATTAAAACATTTTAAATGCCATATTCTGAGTCTTTGAAAGATATGAAGAATGCCTATCTGAAATATATCTATGCACATCTAGAAAATCTAACTAACGTGACTACAAACTTAACTACTATAGAGATTATCTATTAACCTATATTTTTAATTATACATTATATTTTTAAATGAACTACACAATAACAATAGCTTAAACAAGATCAGAAATACATATATATAACAAAATTGATCTTATATTTATATCAACAAAGCAAAATTTATACCAATGTAAATTATCCATATCTATATCATATCCCCCTTTAAATGTAAAAGAACGTTTATAAACCAATAGGTAACTAAGGAATGCTGAGAGGAGAAATGCTCTCCCCTAGGGATACACCAACTGGTTACCCAATACCAAATGCTCAGCCCTGAAAATATACATTCAAGTGACATTATGCAGATTCAGCAGGGTTTATTTGTGTACGTAGGAAAACTTGTGAGTGTGAGTGTGTGTGTGAGCATTTGTATATTTAACAGCAATTAATGAAAAGAAGGTCCTGAATTTGAAAGAAAGCAAAAAGGAATATGTGGTACAGTTCGAAGGGAGAACGAGAAAGCTAAAAATGATGTTAACTATGATCTCAAAAAGTAAAGGAAATGATTTTAAAATGAATTAAACTTGGAACTTTCAGTTCAGTCAGTGACACGAATGACACACATGACGTACATAACATAATAGGATACACAACAGGTCAGTTTTCCCAACTAAATTCTGAGAGTACTGTGAACTTTACAGTTGAGCATATTTTATACTTTGTTTTCATATAATGGAAATTATTGGAAATATACACAGATAGATTGTAATTTATGCTATAGATTTTCCTTTGGTTTATTCAACTTGTCTACCATTGTATTTTTCCTTTTTCCTTCTGTCTCTATTTTTTGTCCTATCTTATATGGTATTCTGTAATAAAATTTTGTAATAGGTTGTAAGAAATAAAATCTCTTAGAATTTTAACCATACCTGTTTAATAATAATTGAAGAATATTATTATTATTATCACTATTTTTCAGATTAGAACATCTTAAAATAATTTAATATTTCAGTAAATGGAGAAAGAATCTTGGTCATAATGTTTACTGGAATCTTAGAGCAAATCATTTCATATTTACCTTCTAAGTCTCTCCTCTATCAAACTGTGATTTTTCAAAGATAGTAGAAGGCTCGAGTCATGTAAACTTGCTTTAGTCACTTTCTTAATTAGGTACCATTACTGAAGAACATTTATAGCATATAGGCCAGTCCTGGCTTTTTGTTTATTTTTTTTTCTGCAAGACTGCTCATAGATCTCTACAATAAGGCAAAACTCACAGCGGTTCCATCCATGTCAGGAAATCCCACATCATAACTTCTGTCAGCTGTGGGGTAACAAGGGAGAAAATGTGTTTAAGAACAGACATATATATTTCAAGTCCTTTTTTTTTTAACTTTGAGTTTTAAAGCAATGGCATTGCTACTACTTTCATGAGTAGAACAAATGCTGTATGCATCACTTACATTCAGACCCACTTTGATAGACATGGCTCAACTGTACCATTTAAGATGCTTGCCATCCCTTCATTTCAACTGAGCATGTGATGTGAATCACTCTAGAGATACCAAGAAAATAGTGAACATAAAGTCAAATTCTTAGTAATGTTAAGTGGGTGAGCAAACGGTGGTGATGGGAACCACAGCAAGTGCCCATACATCCTAATTGGCAGATTTATTTGAACATAAAAAGAAAAGGAATAATCCTGTAGCCAAATAAGACTCAAATATCCTTGTTTTATTTTTTTCTATAACAATCAAACATAACTTACATTGGAAGGTGACTGTTAAGTAGAATATAAAAGAACAGAGCTCTGTTTGTTTTAAAACTTATTGAAAACTTTCATTTATATGTACAATATTTACATGGCACCCCTCTATTTTCTCCCTCAATTCATTCCATGCAGTCCCTATGCTCAAATTCCTATATTTTTCCCTTTAATTATTGTTGTCACAGACACACACACTCATGCACACATACATACACATGTACATACACACGCATGCACATGAACGAATAAATATATAATTACAGGCCTCATCCCTAGGGAAGACTAATTTTCTCTTTCTTGGCACTCATTCATTACCTGCAGCTCTTCATCCAAGGATGGGGTCTTGTGAAATTTCCCCATCCATAATGTCATGTCAATGGGTGTTTTCATAGTTCAGGTTTATTTAGTGGACAATATGCTGAGATTCCTTGGTCACAGGTTTCCCGTCATATATAGAAAACACAACTTCACAACAGATGTCCTGATCCTCTTAGAAACTTCCTGTCCACTCTTCCAAGTTGTTCCCTAGGGCTAAGTGGGAGAGATTATGTTTTGGGCCTAGGCACCCCACAATCGGTTGTTTTCTGCATTTTGACACGTTGTGCCGGTCCAGGCTGTAATGGTCTCTATCTGTTGCAAAAAGAAACTCTTCAATTTTGGGTGAGAGCTATACTTAACCTATAATAATAAAGATAGGTATTTAAAATCCAGTTAAGAATTCTACAGATGTAAGAAAGTATAATGTGCTATGCAGGGTGAAAGTGAGAAAAACAGTCAAAAGTCCTGTTCAACTCTGATGTCTACAAACCACAACAATGACCAAGATGACACAGTATACCTAAAAGGGCAATAATGACACTTTTATCTTGGTGGCTCTCTAATTGGACTGGAGAGAATTCATGAATGGTAGTGTAAACTCAAACCTAGCTAACAATCTGTGGTTATTGAAGTCATGATTCCTAAAAAAGAGCCTACTGAAGTGACTGTCCTAATCCAAAATTATTTCTAACTCCAACGACTAGTAATTACTGCGGTTTGACTGAGTTTGCACATATCTAAACTTTGCCTTAACAAACAGTGACTCAAAAAAGAAGTGTCATTTGAAAATCAATCATCAAGAAACATGGGTCTTGTAGAAAGATGGGAAAACTCCTTTATACAGCATAAAAGTCTATGAATGTAGGAATAGTCACAAAAATGCTGTGTACTACTGCAACACGTGCATCAGGATTCTGGTCACCAGCAGGAGAATCCTTAACATTTCCCCATTAAGACAGGGAAGTGAAGGCACATATTGTATCTGATACACATTTAAATTACTGTCCATTATTTACATTAACCAATTCCTTTATCTGCTAAAACTCCTAAACAGTCCAAAAGAATTATACCATCTTTCCCTTTTTACATATTGAGGTAACTCACTTGGACAAGGACAGATGAATAGTCCCAAATCCCACAGCTAGAAAACAAAAAAGAAATTCTGGTACCTAAATTCCTAACTCCTGGTAGGTAGCTGTTTTCTCCCCTACTTATGGTTCTCTACTGCTATGTCAGTCAGAGTTTCCCACCTCTCTTTTCAACCTGGGTCCTCTTTCCCTCTCATAATTCTCTCTCTGTCTGTCTCTGTCTCTGTCTATCTCTGTCTCTCTTTCTCTCCCAACCCCCATAACATCATGGAGAACTAGCTCAAATGTCACAGCCCACGTTTCATATTCTGCAAGTCCGTGGCCAGATCCACTTCTTCCTTACGGAGTTCTTATCATGTCACCAAAATAGACTTGCTTTCACTTTGGTTTTCAGCATAATATAAATACCTTCGGGGTAGTGTTTTATAACATTATTGACTGTATAGCCATCACCCAGGCTCAAGAAAATATATTAAAGAATAAACAGAATAAACACTGTTACAAATATTTATGTATAAAAGCTCAATGAATTTGCTCTAGTAATTTGAGATCTGTGAAAATCTCTAGCAAGGATTCAATTTAAGAACCAGTTGCATCTTGTAGGGAGCTTGTGGTAAAAGTTTAGTTTGGGTCTTTGCCTGAATCTCGTAGTTGTTCCATGAAGAGTTAAATCTCTCATTGTGATCAATTTAGGAACTGTGCTAACAGATCCATAGTCTGTACTGATTCTTGCTAATTCTCTCTAATAATAGAGTAGTTCACATACTTAGGTTTAGTAGGTTACACCTCTTAACATAACTTATTGGAAACCCCCTCATAACTGCAGAAGGAATTATTTATGGTGTCAATGCCATGGATTTAAAATCTGGACATTTTTCTAGTACATGCATTTAACAAGGTTGCCATCATCTCAAAGGTAGTGAAAAGAGCTTGGGCATGTGTTAAAATATTCTATACACTTAGGTAGATATAGATAATTTATGTCTCAGTAAAATTTCATGCAGGAGTCACTAGAAAATCATAATAGAAATGTTCCTCATGAGGTAATAATGAGAAAAAGCTTGAGAAACATTGTTTCACTCCAAAGGTCCACTGACATTCTTTTCCTCATGCTGTACAGAATGATTTATCACAATGATGCATACAAATATTTTGTACCATGTGAAAATTCACAGATAAACTTCCATAGACTTGATGTAACATACAGCTATTATTTAAGTCATGGTCGAAGTTGCAAACATAAATTTAAAATGTAAAACATCCTTTTTTCATGTCTCCTTGTTACAATTTGATTATATTTCAAAGAAAAAAAAGGTGTTTAAAAGGTAAAATATTTGAACCATGCAAGATCCTGTCACACTGGCAGGTCACATCTTCCACTCATCGACTGTGGATCCTCCCAGTCATCTTTACACCTTTGGAGAAATGACCTCCTTTTCTTCTTGAATGGCAAGGTATAAGTACCTTGGCCTGCAGCCAGTGACTGTACTGACTTAGACCACATCACACAATGGTCTGGCTGCCACCTTCTTTAACAGAAGATTTCTGAAGGCTGTTTGTGATTATATCACATTAGGAGATAAGGAAAAATAGCAAGTGTCTGTTTTATATGAACTGAAACTATTTCACTCTAAGAAACAGAGTAAAACTGTGACATGTTGTATTAATCAGCAAGACTCCACTGCAAAATGTTTTAATTTTTTGGTTTTGCTAAGCCTTGTCTCCTTAGGCAGCATAGATCAGTTGAACCAATAGCAATGAGGTTCCCCACTTCTAATTCACATGTCTGGTATGTAAATAAGCCACCAGCATAAAGTGTCTCCATTTTAATACCTGGGGGAGGAAGGAAACTTGAGTTTGGGATTGAATCCAAATCACTAGAGTATGGGATGAGGAAGAGAAAGAAGGAAGGACCCCATAGGGGACCAATGTTGGTCAATTCAGACCTATGTCTAGGTTGCCCTGAGATCCAGTTGGACTTTTGATTCTCCTGGCAGGACCTTTTGCAGGGCAGCGGAGCTACTGGCCAACAGTAATCTCACTTCTTTGCATTTATCATTCTCACTCTGCTGCTCTGTGTAAACACATACATAAACTGAGGTTATAGTCATCCTTGGCAGGAGAGAGGAGAGACTAAACTAGTAGGGTTATTAAGTTTTTGTTCACTCCATCTGAAGAATACATTACCCTTTCTTGTTGGTAGCTACATGACACCTTTCCTATCGGTTTTTATAATTCATCTAGTTCACCCAAAGTTTATCTAAGGTAATATTTGTCTATTTCTCCTTTGTTCTACCCATGAAGCCCAGTAACTATGGGAAGGCTAGGGCTGAAAGTCATAAAATAATCTACGTTCATTAAAGTCCCCTTCCAGACAGCGTCCTTCATTTTACACAAGAACTCAGGGGGAAAATGTTTTCTAAAGTTCTTTAAGGGGTAACAGGCTCAGAGTAGACCCTGAATCCCCTAATGACCTGGGCAGCACATTTCCCTAGTGAGTGTCTTTCTTGTCACCCCACTGCAATAAAGGCCCCTCACTACCCAGAGCAATTATCCATGCCCCTGTCTTCAGAGGCATCGTCCTCACATGCCCTCTCTCCCCTCCTGTACTCAGCTTCTTTATTCTCAATCTATGTCGCACTGTGTTCCGTTGCCATCAGGGCCTCTGCCCTAGCCACTCACCTCAAGCCCATGCTCTTCCTTGTCCCTATATATACCTTCCTTTCATTATTACCTTCTGCCATCCTTCCAAATTACTCCTCTAAAGGATATCATTAACACAGAGATTGCCAAGTCAATTTCTTTCATACTTATTTTCTCCACTAAGCCCTGTGTGTTTATCCATTCTTTACTCACATGCATCAGAGGATACATTCTCTTCTCCCAGCCTGTGATAAGCATTGGTGGTATAGATGAAGACATAATTTCCATTGTTTAGAAGCCTCGTTTTGAAATTCTTTGACCCATCAGCACATCTTTCACTCTGCAGGCCGATTTTCCTCAGGCCTTTCCACATTTCCCTGTAGTAGGAGGTGCATGGGCTGTGGTTTGTTTTGCCCCGTTCCCAGCCGTCGAAATAATTACATAGAAACTGTATTTATTTAATTACTGTCTGACCCATTAGTTTAAGCCTCTTATTGGCTAATTTTGACACCTTGATTAACCCATTTTTATTAATGTGTATTGTCGCTTGGCTGTGACTTACTGGCATGAGTTTAAGTAGCATTCATTTTGGGCCGGAGAAGCATGGCATCTGTCACACTTTTTTTTTCTCCCAGCATTTTATCCTGTCTACTCCGCCTACCTGATTTTTGCCCTATCAAAAGGCCAAGGCAGTTTTTTTTTTATTTAACCAAGGAAAGCAATACAAATAAAGAAGCACCTCCTACACCATTTCCCTTCTGATGTTGTCATTAGGTTTTGTTCTTGACTTTGTCAACACAAATCTGTATACTTGTCTTTAACCTCACACCTATTCTGTTAATCTGAATTTCCAAATGTCTACTCTACACACCTCTTACATAATAGTCTGGCAATTCTTCACATCCCACTGTAAAAAATGAAATCATGATCTTGCTAACTTTTCCTACTCCATGACTTCTTCTCTAATGTTGCCTATCTATTATGAGGCTATCCTCAAAATATATGTGTACTTGTCCACACATGTGGTATATATCTTTAATTTATCTTTTCTCTTTATGATATATATGTATATTCAATATATGTTTAATTAAATTATATATAAATTAACTATTTTATATTCAAATTATATGCTTTGATTATATGTAATTGAATTAAATAATCTATAAATTAAATAATATTCATATGTGCACACAGTTTTAATCCTGGAGGGGACTTTCCCTAACTATCTTACATATGTACCCCTGCCACTACAGTTTCCTTCTTTTGGTTCAAGTCCAGTTACTCAAATCTTTCACTGAGCCATGATGTGAGTACCCTGAACATCGTGCGTTCATTTTTCTCATAAGCATTTACCAATCTTGAAATAACTAAGAGCAAGTGATGGCTTCTAAAACCCTATTTTTACATTGGCTTTTTCTGATACATAGCAAGTTCTTTGAGGGTAGCTATGCTTGGCTTTGCTGTTTAATCTTTACATTCACCATGACTAGTTCAGTGTTTTACTGACATAAAGAGAAGGGTTAAGTTTAATTGAAATGAATAGATCCACTTTGAACATATACATTCAAATATTTTATTCTTAGTATAATAATAAGTATAAATAAAATAAATATAATATAATAATAAGTATAAATAGTACTTATTATATTATTATAAGTAATAATAAGTATATGTAATACTTATTACATTATTATTATAAGTAATAATGATAAATATAATACAAGTATAAAGTATAATAATACAATTTACAAAATATCAGCAAACTTCACTCATATTCCACCCACCATACTTGCAGCCCCTCTCTCCTCTGCTCTCCCCCCCATACAAACACACACACATATTCACAGAGACACATACACAGATGCACACCTCAGTTTAAAACTTCAATATAAAATTAGTTTTTTTCTTAAATGTCAATTTTTCTTTATATATCATTTTTTACACAGACAAACTTGGTAAACAGAAAGTCATAATTGCTAATCAAATAGGCACATGATATAGCTAGGCAACACTCCTCACAACAGACAAACACATTTTTGTAACAGCTACTTTGCTATTAGGGATGTCTGGGATACATTTGACATTGATGTTGGAAAATAAGTGAAAGGCTATTATTAGAGATTACAATTTGTCTTAAAAATTTATATTTCTTTCTGAAATGAGTATAGTTGTGGGAGTGAAATTGTATCCCTCTTGCTATTTTGGATAAAGGAGTTGTAAGCATTTCTTTTATGATCTTCAATTTGTGTGTGTTATTAATAATAGTTGTGAAAGTTTATGGCTATAGTTAGAAAAAACTGACATCTCGTATGTTTGTGTTGATGGTTCTGGACAAGGAAGAAACAAACATCTTCATGCACAAGAACTGATTATAGCCATATGATCTTTTTTGTCATTTTGTGATTAACAGCAGACAGAGCATTCTCTGTCCACCTAATAAAAAAGCTATACCATTCAGACAATGACCTTGGACATCTACTGCTCACAGCATCAGGTACAAATCACAGACAGGTCCTTCCCAGGTGTCTGTGTTTGAAAGCTGTGAGGCTACAATGTCATACAAGCACTGCCTCGACACATTGTTGACAAGAACTGACAAGCATCTCAGCCTCATCTCTCATACAATAAAGCAATGGAGTTGGAAATGATCTCCAACATGACACTGGTTACACTTTTTCTTTTCAGCTGGAACACAGATACCCTTACATTTGTGCCATCTTAGCTAGCTCAAAGATGCTTTTTCAACATTTCTTTAGTTCTAGGAAATGCAAATAAAAGAGGAAAATGAGCAGCTGTGAAACCATTGTAAACATGTGTCATCCATCCCATACTAAAGTTGAAGGTTTGGGATATCTGTCTTTTCCTTTTCTAACATCTTGGTACATAAAACCCAAGGGTGGACTTGTTCAAGAAGACGATCGTTATGAGCAATACATGCTTTTGGTGCTCATGGTAAAGAATAGAGTTTTAGTAAATGTTTACTCTGTGGCTTATTTATGAATTTGTGTATTATTCCATATTTGTCCACACCCTATTGGGAAAGTGAGTCTTCCCAGAATCAAAATTTCACCATGATCGTCCTAAATCAAGATTGATATTATTTAATAGAATTATCCTTCCAAATATAAACAATACCTTGCACATCTTGGACATAGCACTGCAAAGTGTCATATATCAAGGAGTCTTTAGGATGTTGTAATTCAATGCTGTTTCTTAGGGTACTGTATAATATGCTCTCTGCATCATTTGATTCCAAGTGCCATTAGATAACTTCATTTTTAAATATATTGGTTTTTTGATTTTTCGAGACAGGGTTTCTCTGTGGCTTTGGAGCCTATCCTGGAACTAGCTCTCTTAGACCAGGCTGGCCTCGAACTCACAGAGATCCACCCGCCTCTGCCTCCCGAGTGCTGGGATTAAAGGCACGTGCCACCACCACCATGCTTTAAATATATTGTTATTTTAAAATAGATAGCAGAATAATATGCAATTATTAGTGTATATTATTGTATCTTCTAATATACAATTGCCTTGCAGAATACCTGTAATGACTTTCCTGCTTATGTCTTTTCGAGGAGGGATCATATCATGTGAACTTCTAATTAGAATCTTTTCTGAAATCAAATATTGACTATTTAAGATTAGCTAAATGCAATGAACAGGGACTCAGCCTCGTGATGCATTTTGAGTAGAATAGAAACAGCAACAGATGTTCTAGTTCACCCAGGACCTGAAATAGACTGAAAAGATAAAAGTTTCTGTCTCCTGTACATTTTACAAATGAAAGGGAGTTGTGAGATAAACCGTGCATGTACCCTCAACTGCACAAACTATGTACAAATGCTCACATTAGAATCTGAGCAGCACAACAATGTGACGGTGTTTAACAGAGATGAGCCATCTGAACTGGCATCTTTATATTTTGTGTTCTAATTAATAGAAATTGGTGGGTTTGAAGAATTAATTTAAGCAGGAAATTGCATTTTTGAAACCAGGTTCATGACATTACGGAAGTTATTTTTTCACTCATTCTCCTCCCATTTTCGCAGTCGGTCACAGGCCCTGTGCCCAGTAGCTTGTACATCACTTGAGATATAATATCTGTATTTCTGAAACAATGTTTCAGGACTTGGTGTTAATTTGATTGTTTTTTTTTTCTGTTGAAATTCTTTTCCCTAATGATTTCTTGCTGATGTGTCCTATCTCCCTTAGCTTATTTTAGGAAAAAAATATTTTACCAAAATTGATGACTTTTTCATATACACAAATCTTAAAATACTGCTTTAATTTCTACCTTGTGTTTGTTATACAAATATATAGATGGGCCAGCCATGAAGCCACCCACATCCTGTTATACACTGAGCAGAAATCAAGCTTCCTTTACGAAGCCGAATCAATTCCACATCCCCTGTGCCACACATTGAAATTCTTGCCTTTTTTTAGCTAGTCTGTATGTCAGCTCTTTCTTTTTTATTTATTTATTTTTTTTGTGAACTTGCGGCCTCAGATGTTAGTTAAGTTTTACTATTCTTCAAAAGCATTGATTTGAAAAACATGCGAATGGAAAATGAACATGCTAAATTAATTAGGATATGCAAATGTGGTTCAGAGGGACTGCTTTTTAAGTGAATCATACTTATTTGAATATACAAATAAAAGAAAATTTGTTTCAGTAACAATCTGGAAGTTAGTTCATGTGGAACAAATAAGGGCTTAAATTATAAGGATTAACTTTTCAGGATCTACTTTACAGATCACCTTTTTAATAGGACGGAATGTAGAGTTGAGGGAGAGCCCACGCTAGCATGGCCACTGAGCACTTACTATGGTCTTGTCCTCATTTAGAGGGAATTCTGTGGAGACTGAGGAAAAAGTCTCATGGGGGTTTTTACTGATTTCTTTCAAGGTAGTTCAAATACAAGCAGGTGGAAACCTCAAACTATGAAAAACAGACAAAAAACACTGTTCTTCTAAAAATTATTACAAAGCAAGGGATAGAGATTTGGAATATTGGTTTCTAGAGTCTCATTTTCAATGCAAAACCAGAAAATTAGGCCAAAGTAATACGTGAAAGAATAAATGTAGAGTATACTTTAAATTGAAACTACAACCCCACAGGCCAATGCTATAGCTAATATTTAGGAATCATTTCATATAGGTAAGACTAGGGTTCATCAAGTTATAGTTAAGTAGTGAAATCATCTACATGCTTAAAGATATGATTCTAGAGCACTTACCACTCAGTCAGCATATGACTTGATTGAGGAGTGAGTGACCTGGAATTTTTGTAGGATTCTATTGCTATGTAGTTACACATTTAATTAAAAATATACTTTCATGGTTCTTATGAAACAATTCGATGATCTATATTAGATAAACAGCTCTTAAAAACTTTGATAGTATTTATTTTTCATTCAAGCAATCGATATTTGTGAAGCTCTGAGTATGTGTCAGCCACGCTCAAGCTAGAGCATAACAGCTCACTTTCAACAGAAACTAGCTTACTTTTGTTTCCCCATGGCTTTCAGGGCCAGCCTTTGAGTCCATCTGAGAAACAGAAGGGAAGGGAAGCACATTGCAGGAGGGACTAAGCGAGCTCCTATTGCAAAGATGTTGTTCTCAGGTCCAGGTGAAGAGAAGCAAATGCAGGAAATGTCCTTCCACTTACTGCCTTTTACTTTGAAATATTCACGATTCTACTTGGGTTGTGGAAACAAGAGGGTAGGATTCATGTCATGGGGAAATTCACAAAAAGACTTCCGAGAAGAATTCCAGCAGACCTATTGTCAAACCAAATCATACGGCAGAAACATTAGGAGAACAAAAAGTGGGAAGGTGTGTATGCATTATGGGATACATAGACACGCTGCTGTGAAAAAGCTTGCACAGGAGGGACTTCAAGCCCCGGTGTACGTTGCAGGACGTAACAATCCCATTAAATATAGGCAAACTTGCCGAAACGAAGCTCAACTCTGGTTGTTGAATGTGAAAGTTTCAGAAATGGAATTCACTATTCTTCCATGGAGATGAAGGAAGAATGAAAGGGGAGGATGATTGGCATGCAGTTTGAAGGACAGTAAGACTTTCGCAGTCTTTGGGAGCACACCCACAAGGTCAACTTAAACCTGTGTTGAGCAAAAGGTCATCATCTAGCTTTGCTGGGTATTATTAGGAGGACAAATGTGCCATCTCTGTACAGCAGTGGCATGAATTCCAGTTTATGCTCAGGTTTTCAAATAGAGGTCTATACACCAAACCCATGAACGGTTGATGTTGTTACTGGATTCGATTCCACTGAAACCCCAATGTGTGTGTGAGTGGATGGGATTTACCTTAGATTAATTATAGACCTACCTGATTTGTATGGCTGTTTCATTTGGAGTTCTACTTCAGGAGTCTGATGTTGAAAGTCTTCCCTGAGTGGGATCAACCCAAATATTGCTTATAGGAGTCACATGTGATTCAAAAGGAGATTTGAGACGTAAAATAAACAACAAAAAGCAAAATCTATCCCCTCTAAAATGTCATGAGGGCATCCTGAAAATGACTATATAAGTATTTTTACACAACTCCCAGGGGCAGCACTATGGATGAATGGCTACCTAACCTAGATCTTTTCACAAGGCAAAAGCAGCTCTCTTTCTCTGTAGATAGCACTAAGGGCTTCCTTTTGGCAAGTGAGGTGCCACTTGTTCGTCAGAACCCTAGGATCTGAGCCCAAAGAGTTATCTGCTGTCTGTATTAGTTACTCTGCTGTTGCTGTAACAAAACAGCGTGACCAAGACAGCATATACAATAAAGAAAGAAAGAAAATAAAGAAAATGTTTAATTGGTCTTTTGACTGAAGAGGGTTAAAGTCCATGATTACATGGTGGCAGGAACATCTGAGAGCTCACATCTTCATCCACAAGGAAGAGGCAAAGAAATGCACACTGGTAATGCTGGAGTCTTTGAAAACCTCAAAGCCTGCTTCTATTGACAACTCCTTCAAGTTCACTTCATCTTAATTCTTCCCAATCAGTTCCACCAAAGGAGATCATGCATTCACACTGTAAGCCTATGTAGATCATTTTCATTCACACCATACTACTACCCTATCCCAAGAACATGGGAAGGGAGAATACAGAAATGTAGAAGGAGGCCTCTTGTTCATTCCTGCTGCCCAGAACCAAAATAACCACACAGAAACTATATTAATTAAAACACTGCTTGGCCCATTAGCTCTAGGTTTTTATTGGCTAACTCTTACATCTTAATTTAATCAATTTAGATTAATCTATATGTCACAATGAGTTCATGACCTACCAGCAAAGTTTCAGCACATCTATCTCCAGCGGTGGATCCATGGCATCCCCTAACTCTGTCTTCTTCCTCTCAGCATTCAGTTCTGTCTTCCTTGCCTACCTAAGTTCCGCCCTATCAACAGGCCAAGGCAGTTTCTTTATTCATTAATGGTAATCAGAGCACAAAGAGGGGACTCCCACATCACAGAAATGCAAGGTGTTCTGCAGGACATTGAAAGCATCTTCATGCATAGGGTGTATGTGTGTATATACGTGGGCATGTGCATGAGCGCGTGTATGCCCCTGTGCTTGCCACTGCATGTATATGGAGATCAAAGAACAACCACAAGTCCTCACATGTTCAGTTAGTATTTTATCTACTTAACCATCTTCTCAATTCCTAGAAAATTTGAAGCTAAAACATGATATCAAAGACCAGAGAATATTAACGTAAACACAAACCAGAAATAGGCATATCCAAGTGAAAAGAGCATGGGGAAGAGGTATTTCCAGGAAATTACAGGAAAATATGATGTAGTGGTCAGCTTTTAACTACCCCACAAAACCATGGCAGTATAGGTAGGCTACAATGTAGACAAGCAGAGCAAACTAAGAAAGTAGAGGTAATTTTACCATGTAAAGCTTGGGTTTCAGGAAGGGATCATCCTGTATTTGAACTCTTTCAATAGTATTCATAAGGAAAACTAAATACTGAACTGAAACATGCAAATAAAGTTAAGTCAAATTTAAGACTAGAGACGTAAATTTAGGAATTACATGTGGATGTTAGAGGACATGAAAGAACAGTGTTCAGTGCCAAGAGAAACAAACCACACGATGCTTTATTTCTATCATTAGGTGGTATAGTATATTTTAATCATTTTATGAGTATAAATTTTTAAAAAGAATCCCAAACAGTCTATATCAAGATTATCACATACATGAATGCACATGCACACACACACATGCATGCACACACATAGACACGCACATCCTTCTGTAAACTGGGAATTATGTGGTGATAAATATATAATACTTAATAACAGGGATGAGGAAACAGGCATATCCCCAATATTAAACTATACCTACAAAATTAGGTGCTACATGAGCACATATTGCCGCTGCTGATATTAATGCATATTCTATGATCAAAAAGGAACAGCACTCAGCCTTTACTACGTTCCAGACCAACAGATGAGCTCAAGATGTATTCCCGTGTGGTAAACTGGGGATTTTCAGAGCATCATAAAGGCTTTTTATTGTACACTCCAATGCTGTCATCCACAGTTAGCTAACAAATATGATAGGTTTTTAATATAATCCACTCCATCCTTGCCAGTGCTCCTTGTACATTACGTCATTTTTCTGTGGGCCAAGAGTTTGTTTTCCCCAGCTGGCCTTCTCGAAGCTGCTGACAGCCCTTCTGACTGAGGAACTGTAGAACAGCAATCTTCCAATTCACTTAGCACTACCGACAAAGAGCGAGCTGTTGATACGCTGATGCGAGAGCACTCTATCAGCCGTTACATGGTGTCTGTGTTCTCAGCATGTTCCAGGCGTGATAAGTCAGAGCACATGCTTTCTGACATCGTCTGCATTTCACCGCTGTGTAGAGTTTCCTGGAGTTGAAATCGGGGTGACAGGATGCAAAAAAGCCAAGTGTGACATCATCAGCAACTGGTAGCAGTCCTTGTGTCATAAATAATACTTTGCAGACGCGCAAAAGAATTTTTAAGTTGTGCAAAGTTCACCATAATTCCTGAGAAAGAAATCTGAAATCAATGGTATTATTAATCTCCATAAACTGATTTTACCCGAGTAGTGACAATGTACATAAGGATCTGCAATTTCATAGTGATAGGGGCACGCATGACATTGGTAAGTGAAAGGGCTAACCTGTATATTGAACAAATTGAAAACTGTAGTGTTTTTTGTTTGTTTGTTTTTGTTTGTTTGTTTCAATGCTCTTCCAATTCAAAGCAGGGTCACATATCAGCAACAATAGGTCCCACAAAGCCATGGGTGGCACCGTGCTGGAAGTGGCAGTGATGTGGGTGGAATGACTCCTGATTATGATTACGCGTGGGTATTAATAAGGACAGCAGCTGCAGCAATCTGTTCAATTTTATGCAAATTAGCCCTGGCCCTCTGGCTTCTGGCTAGTGGCCAAGGCAGCCTTCGGCTGGGTAAAGTTTGGGTTTATGCTTTATTCTACTGCGACGAAGGTTTATTTAATTATCTGTATTTATTTAAAGCAGAACAGTACAAAGCCATTCTGCATCTTGGCCAACTTTGTGATGGCTGAATTGTGTGGGATTTCCCACCCACCCACAAGCTCGTTTGAATCACTGAATACATGAATCACTGAATATGTCCCTGAAGAATAAGAAGCATTGGTGTTTCTCGGTGATTTCTTTGGTAATAAATGCCTCAAGGTAAGTTCTCCCTCTAACATTAAAAGCCTAAAAAATGAAACCAAGTAATGCAAGCTCACAGATATGGCAAAATTTCAGTATTTCTTTGTAGGTCAGGCTGTCTGAAATAGAGAAGGAGATTAATATACTGTTTTTAAAAATCTGTTTTGAAGCATGTATACTCAATTGTTAGGAATATATGGTAGCAAATAGGCCCTATTTGTCCATTCTTATGTTTTCATATCAAGACTTACAATTATTTTGATTGAATATAACTGGTATGTTAAATAGTAAATGAGAACTTTTCTGTGTAAGTAATTATTCCCTTTACAGATTTTCTTCATGGTAAATTTAATTGGTATAGTGAATTTATTTCCTACTAAGAAATATATAAAGGAACATGAGCTCAGCTCATACATCTAAATCTCAACTACGAAAATTGATGAGGTTCTAGCAAAATTTAAAAATATTATTTTCTAGCTACAAGTTATTAATTTCACAAATGGAGAAATGCAAGACCTGATTTAGAACCTGGTTCTGAGTTTTATACATACAAATATTATTTTCATCATATTTGTAGTGATGTTTGGCTTACACAGATTCATGGTGCTCATATATACCATTAATGATTTCATCTAATACTTGGGAGATTAGAATAAAATCTAACTGTATCAACTAAACTCATAAAAAACGCAGAGATAGCACCCACCATTTTCATGCCCTTGTAGTAAGAGTCCAGCATTTGATCATTGCTTCTTTCTGTTAATCTGGGCTCTTAGGAGCCTTCTTTTATTTTAAGCACAGATTCATCTGACAGCCAGCACTTGTTCTGGTTTTGAACCAAATGCTGGCAGTGTTCCCAGAATATGAACCAGTTGTTTCTCTTACACACACTCTCTCATTGTCCTTCACCACCCCAACTGCTTTCAAAGTAATGTGCCATAACCAAACTTGCACTTGCTTTAATGAGAATGACAGTCCTTGAATCAAAAAAATACTCCTCCTGCAGCCACTGATTATCTCCAGGGTAGATGAGGACAGTCGTATGAAGTGAAGTGATGAGAAAGAACAAGGGTATAAAAAGAAATCTCTTCCAAACTGGAGCATCACAATTACATATGTATAAAGGAACCTTCCTTCAATTATCTGTTTCCTCATTTCAGCTGTTAGAAGCCAGATCTCCCAATTGTACTAATTATTCTCTCTAGTAGAAATAGTAAATCTACTCTTGTTTTACATAACCTGCTGTTAGTGTTGGACTCCGACTCTATTCTTCTAATAAAGACCATCATTTGCTCTTTGTCTTCTCATCCTCTGTATTGCTAAGATGTGTCATAGGTGAAGCAGAGATTATGAAACAGATAGACAGACCAGGTTAATGGACCATATCCAGTATTTCTATAGTTCTAGAGGGCTGACAAGTATTTGGAGGATGATGTGATCATAGAACCCTGTGAAATGTGGATTTATACCCCAATGCTAAAGTAGTCACCACTATTTTAAGTAAGAAACATTTAAGTATCCTTTCCATAATGTTAAGGAGTCAACACCTAGTTTAGAATTTGAACAATGTTAATTTTAAAATGTATACATTCTTAAGAAAAAAGAAAGAGAAGATAAATAGACAATAAAAACTATATATTAAATGAGTTTTAAAACAGTTAATATACTAAAAATAGATATGAAGCTACTAGGATATAAAGATTATAGTAGTTTATAAAGTAAAATGTATTAATTTATCTCAGAAGCACACAACTAAGTAAAACACATGTACATGCACAGGGGTTACAAGTTTATAGTATACAACACAGGCAGGAAGCAACTTCATCTTCTCTTACTGATTTATTTGCCTCTGGACTGGAAGGGACAGGTGGAAAGGTCTAAGTAAAGGCACCAATAGCAGTATTTCATTTCTTTCCTTTAATGGCCTGCCTTCCTAGGATCCACTAGCTTTAGGGTGAATGCTAAACATTTCAAAATTCTTTGAATACTCTCCCATGACATGTCTACTGATACTTTATAAATGGCAAGTGAATAAGTAGGAAATTTATATAATCTTCTGGTTATGGGGAATGAAGAAATCATTGTCCAATAGTGAGTTTTGATGACTTGGTTCCTTCTAAACATTTTCTAGTGGTAATTTCAAAGTTCTGCTCCTAACTACTCTCTTGAAGCTTTGTGCTGGTATCAATCATTCAACCAAGGTACTTCAACTTGGTAGGTGCCTATAGCCTATTTGTTCATAGTCCATGCTTCTGCTAATCCCCACACTCCCTGTGCCAACCAATCCAATACTTCTTGTGTCCCTTCAAGACAGCTCTCAGGACTTATGGACATTTTTAGCCATTTGAAGTTCATGTCAAGACACAAGTCCTGTGTCAGAATTACCTCCTTCTACCAATACAATGTCATTAGTTATTTTTATCTGATGTGGGATCCTCTGTATTTTGTGAATATGTTTTTTTTTTACCATTGGTTAATAAAGAAACTACTTTGACCTATAGCAAGGCAAAATATAGCAAGGCAGGAAATCCAAGCTGAGGTAGAGGAAAGAAGGTGGAGCCAGGCAGATGTCATGTAGCTGCCAAAAAAACAAGAGGTAGCAAAGCATGAGCCTTGTGGTAAAATATGAAATAATAGAAATGGGTTAATTTAAGATGTAAGAGCTAGTAAGAAATGCACATGAGATATCAGCCAAACAGTTTTGTAATTAATAGAGTTTTGTGTGATTATTCAGGTCTAGGTGGTCGGGAGACAAAAAAGCAGTTTCCAATTACATTTCTCATTGGCAATGGAGCCAAACTGGAGTTGGATTTCTCCTAGTACCTATCCTCACACCAGATAGGAAAGTGAATGTTAACTCAGAAATTCTTAAAATTGCTAAACATCTATTTGGATGGCTCAATAGCATCCTCCTTCAATGTCAATTCTGTTAAGATGGAAATAAACTGTTACCACTTGACTAATTGTTTTTTACCTTTTAATTTCTTCTTTCCTTGACTCTTTAAGTCAGAAAGGTGGACTTTACAGTGTGTCTTCATCACTAGAAGGAAAATCTCCTGCTCCAGTAGGTATTAGAGCTCAAAGGTTGCTGATACTGATAGTAGGACCATAGTCCTCATGTAAACAGGTGCTGTCCTCGATACAAAGAAGAATGACAAGAAACCCTGTCTCAAAAAACCAAAAGAAGAAGAAGAAGAAGAAGAAGAAGAAGAAGAAGAAGAAGAAGAAGAAGAAGAATGACTATTGTCTTTGTTTAGTGATGGTGTAATCAAGTGCTATAACTTTATAATGAACAAAATGCATTGGCTTACATTTGTTGGGGCCAGGAAGAGCAACATCTAAGAGTAGCATCTGCGGAGGACCTTCTGCCTATACCATCCCCCAGTAGACAGGCAAATAGAATAAAAATATTAAAAAATATATCTATCTTTTTATGAGAAACTCACTCCCGAGGCAGTGAACTCACTACTACCCAGGAGTGATACTCTTAGGACAGAGGCCTCACAGCAAATCATCTCGTACAGGTCCCACATGCTTACACTGGACAGTGCAGATTAAACTTCCAACTCATGTTTTTTGGGAGAGTATTTTCAAACCATTCCAGTAAACAGTTGGGAATTCTTAAAAACAAATGCTTAGGGATTATAGTAAAACTTCATCAGCTTTGCTATATTGCTCTATCACACCCATTACCTTACATGTACATCTACATACATGTGTACACATATGTTCGTGTTTATGATATATTAGCATATTAGAAAACATACAACATAAATTATTTTCTTTTAATATATATACAAATTTTATATTTTACAGCATATGAAAATGACATTGATAAGTCTATGTGATACGATTTTGACTTATTTTCCTCTTTATACTTTTCTTATACATTGTGAAATTTCTAAAGCTAGCTTGTATTATTTAATGGGATAATTGATTGGGTGATGAAATGTATTTTGAAATATTATTAGCACCTAAGTCCAGGATTTTATTGAATTTGAGTAGCAGTTCCCATAATATTTAAAATATTTCTAGCAAATGCATCAACAGGACCATTTTAAAGCCTAGTTTAAAAGTTGTAAGTGCAGGAATGTTTAAGTCCTTACCCAAAATGTGTCTGTTGACCAAGCTATAGAATTTTGCATTTTCTACTGTATTCTCATGCAAATTTCTTTATCTCTTGGTATTCTCTGTCTACAGGGGGTATTTGAAAGTCTGATGGACTTGGTCTTAATTGTTTACTGTTAAATGGTGTCTACCAAACTACCAACATCTGAAATACATGTGGAGTTCTGGTTATGTTCAGCTTCTCCAGTCTAAAAGTCACAACACATCCTGTCATCTTTGCTACCTACCTACACACTACACACACACACACACACACACACACACACACACACACACACACTAGATCAAGACTTCTAAATACTTCAGTCTTGAAACAAAATAGCCTCCTTATAAGTTTCCTATTCCATTTATGAATTCTGAACTAATGGCTTGGATTCTCTAAATGAATTTACAAATGGACACAAACATATTCTGTATATAAGTTGTACACGGAACACTGTCTTTTTAAATATAGATCTCAAAGTTTGAAACCAAATCTAACAGTGCATGTTTAAACTTGAGCTGGCTCTCTATATTTGTTCTTTGCTTTTTAATAGAACTGGAGCGAATTCTAAATTGGCTAAAGTGTTCAGTCTCATGAAAGGCCTTTGAGGTCAAGCTGAGAGAGATGTTTATGGATACTCAATAACACTACTGAATTATTTTGGAAACGACAAACAATTTTATTCTTTGACATCAGAATACATTAAGAGAATATTTCCCTACCCTGTAGACATCGAGAAGAATATTACACTAGCCATGCTGATGAAAATTCCAGATTTCAAAATACAACATTATTTTCAGAAATTATTAAAACTCATTTAGTGAGTAGATGTGTAGAACATCTTGGACATTTCAAAGGAAGCCATTGCCGAGAGGTATCTCAAGAGGCAGAAACAAAAAACTACCATTGTTTATGGGACATCAAAGTTTGTTCTTAAATGCTGTGTGTCAATGCTTATCTAGAATTTTATGCGTGGCATTCCGTGGAAGGACTTTAGTCTGACTCCAATATTTGTACAACTTTTGCGGGAAAGGTATTTTTGCTTCTCAGTCTGCAGTATTGAAAATAAGTCTATCATGACTGGGTGGCCACTGTGGAGATAGTTTCAAGCATATAAAATATAAAAAGCATGCATGAAATATGCTGGTATATTAAATTAACATCTTGCAAAAACCCTGCTCCAAAATCCAGATACTTCGATTGCTTTTGACAGACCGTAGGCGGTCAAGTTTTAACTTTAAAGAAGGGGCTTTCTGTTTCTGTTTTCAAGTTAAAAATAATGAAAGGAAAACACACTGAAATTCCCACATTATTAAATAAAACATTTAAGTGGCCAAGGGCCAATCATTGTCACGCCATGAACAAATGCCTTACGGTAATATGTTCCATAACTGTTTGCTAAAAACTACCAATTTTAACACATTTGCACATGATTAGACTCCATAAAAAGTTGCTTATTGAAGCCAGTGTCATAACACACTGCTACTCATGCCCAAGGGGAGGGAAGCTTCAATGTAAACCTGAACAGAAAGGTGGTGTGAAATAAGTTCCGCGTTGTAAAAACAGATCCTAAGTAGATTTGCCAAATAGCTGACTCTGCTTTCATGGTCAGAAGTTCAGAACATCCCTGTTCCAGGGCTGAGCAGCGATACATAATGGCAATGAAAAACTTATCCAAGCAATTAAAAGATGCAAACATGAGTGCTTCAATAAAACGTTTAAATCTGTTTTGAGTCTCGACATTTCTGTATTTGGAAAATTAATTCTTTATAGAAAGAGAGTTTGGGTTTGAAAAGATGAACTCTTCTAAAAACTAAAACAAACAAGTAATTAAACTTGCTGTACAGAGGGTTGGTAAGCTAAGAGACAAAGCAGCAAACGCTTTTAGTTTTAATGTTATCAGAATTATGACATTAGAAAAAAACAACAGAAAATGGAAAGCAAATATTTACTGGGTCAAAATAGTTTCTTGGAGGAAATTTGACTTACTTTTCAATGAGTTGCTTGCTATTTGTGCCCAAGCTCAGGTATCTATTTTTAAAAAATCTTGCTTGGCAGCAAATCTGACAAAGCAGTAATAATAGTCTTAAATTATATCATAATATACAAAATTTGTCTGTATACATTTATACATTTGATAAGAAATTCTGTTCTCTCCCTCACTAAGAGTCTGATGTAACATATAAAATCCAGCTTGGGCTACTGTTTAAATGTCAAACAACTCAGAACACAGAAGCATATATAGTTTTTGAAAACATATATTATGGAGCCGATAGATGTACATGAAAATATTAAGAAAGTAGCATTAAATTATAACTAAATAATAAAATATCATCTGATGATTCCTTTCCCATTCTCTTCTGTGTGGGTTACTGCCCAATAATAATATATCTATCATACATACAACTACACAATGTAGAAAAGCTTTGTAAGTCATTTACATGAACTGTTTCATTTAGCCCTGTCTGCAAAATATTATTTCAAACTGTGGTCAGTATAATAATAAGTGATATACCTTGCAGTCTTTCACTATTTCAAAAAAACAGTAATGTATATAGAAACCGTATCTTACATTACTCCAGATAGATTTTAAGTAATCAAAGAGGAGTCTGTGATAAATGGCTACAAGGGGAGGTTGAGGAAAGAGGATCATAAGTTCAGCCTGGCCTTCTCCATATTGAGACATTTTTTATTTTATTCCAGCATATGGCACTGTTTAGTGTCTCTATACTACTTTTCAATGAAAGTGGGAAAAGTGGATAATCTTTCTCTATTCCTGATCAATGTCTTACATTTGCATGTTTTATATATGATACAGCGCACTAAGTTTCCCGCCTATATCTAACATGCTAATTTTGTAATTACGGATGAGCATTTAAACTCTTAATGGCCAAGACCTGGAAACAACCTAAATGTCCCTTGGCCAAAGAATGGATAGGGAAAATGTGATACATTTACACAATGGAGTACTACATAGCAGAAAAAAATAATGACATCTTGAAATTTGCAGGCAAATGGATGGAGATAAAAAACATCATATTGAGTGAGGCAACCCAGACCCAGAAAGACAATTATCACATGTGCTCACCCATAAGTGGTTTTTAAACATAAAGCAAAGAAAACCAGCCTACAATTCACTATCCCAGAGAACCTAGACAACAATGAGAACCCTAAGAGAGACATACATGGATCTAATCTAATGGGAAGTAGAAAAGACAAGATCTCCTGAATAAATTGGGAGCATGGGGACCATGGGAGAGGGTTGAAGGGGAGGGAAAAAGAAGGGAGGGGAGCAGAGAAAAATGTCGAGCTCAATAAAATCAATTTAAAAAATTTCTTTTCAGCATCTATGGAAACTATTAAAAGATATTTTCTTTATTCTATTAATGTTTCTGACAGAATTAATTAATTTTTGAATGGAGTATTTATTTTTTAAATGGAGTATTGTTAAAAAACCATCAGAATTATCTTGCTCTATTTTTTATCAGTATTTATCTACTGTACACAGTACATGTATAATATGGTTAAATTATTTCAAATATGTCATTTTTATATTCACATAATCTCTTCTTTTCCCCTATTTCTCCTGTCAGTCTCCTTTTCTCCAATAATTCTGCTTTCATTCTCATATTCTCTCTCTCTCTCTCTCTCTCTCTCTCTCTCTCTCTCTGTGCAATTTCATATATCATGAAATCTAGATCCTTAAGTGAGAAAATATGATACAAATATTTCTCTACCCTGCTTACTTCAGTTAATATCAGGATTTCAAGTTGCATCCATTTTTCAAGAAAGGCACAATTTTATTCTTATTTCTTTATAATCTATAATATATTACCTATAAGATATTAATAATATTACATATTAGATTAGATATAACATGTTAATATTATATAATGTATTATATAATCATATTACATTATATAATTGATATATTATATGCATTACACGCTACATATTAATATATATAATCTACATGTTCCACAATTTATTCATTCATCTGCTGATAGATTCCTAAGTTAGTTCCATAATTTGGTCATCAAAAACTTCTTCAGTTAAAATGAATGAGGAACTATGTCTTCAATGGATTGACTTGAAGAGATTCAGGAATGTACCCAGAAACATTATGGGGGATCATATGTTTCTTTTCCTTTTATTAGGTTGAGGAAACTCCAGACTGATTTCTACATCGGCTGGGTGAATTTATATTTCTTCAAGTTATGCTTCATCGTCCAAAAATGTGTAATTTTTGTTTGCAAAAAAATAGTCCTCCAAAATCTTTTCTGCCATTGCTGGAAGTAGAGCCTCTGATTTCTAGCGCTTCTCCTGTGGGTCATCAAACAGCAAAAGCTGTCGTCGTCTGAAACAGTATTTAATTTCGGGTCACTTGTACCAGAGTAGCTTTCATGGATCTACTTTATATATTTACAGCTTCTGTTAACATTTTACTTGGAGAAAGACAATTACTATTTTGAAGCTACATTTCCAGCCTAAGTAGTAATTCCAGTTTTGCAAACGAAAGGACATTTAAAACTCAATTTTAAATGTTAGAGTCTTCTTGGAACACACAATTATAAATTCAACCATTACATCTATCATGCAACATAGGAAGGGGGAGAAATAAGTGGAAGTGATAAGTTTGTTTTTTTTTTTAATTTGGCAGGTAGGTCAAATTCATAATGTCTGTACACCAAAGCATTAAATGTCTACTTATTTTTTTATTTTCTGGAGTGATATTGTTTATACTTTAAGACTTTCTCATCAATGAAAACCTGAAACCTAAACACTGCTGTTGGGTAACCCTACCACAATTACCATCTGCCATTATGGTACAAAATTATAACTCGAGGCCTTTGTCACATGCTTCACAAAGTTTTAAAAGATGATACACAGAGACAGAATATGTGAGCATCATCTGTTGTTACATAAACTGAGTAGGTGTATAATGAACTTGAATTTATTTTGTCCAGATATGGAAAATGAGAAATTCAAGACTACAGTAGTAGCAATAGAGTGCCCAGGAAGAGAACATTCTCACAGATGGTGTCTCCTGGCTGATCCTCAAATCCTGGGAGGAATGAATGAATGGACATCCTAGAGCAGTGGTCCCCAGCCTTCCTAAGGCTGCACTCCTTTAAAACAGTTCCTCATGCTGTGGCGACCCCCAACCATAAAACTATTTTGCTGTTACTTCATTGCTGTAATTTTGCTACTGTTATGAATTGTAATTTCAATACCTAATATTTAGGATATCTGATATGAAACCTTCAAAGTTGGCACAATCCACAAATTGAGAACTACTGTTAGATAATAGTTCATGATAGCACATCTTCATGCCTGGGGGTTCTATTTCCTTTCCTGATAGCCTGAATCACTCCCCAGGTCTGAATGTTCCATATCATCCTATGGTGGTAGGTTTTAATATGAATTTGGAGGTGACACAAATATCTACAGGTCACAGCTCAGTATCATCTATATATAAGGATACAGCGCTCTCTCTCTCTCTCTCTCTCTCTCTCTCTCTTTCTCTCTTACACACACACACACACACACACACACACACACACACACACACACGAAAACAAAAGAACTTAAGCAAAATAGCGATTGAGTGAGAGGGTAACAGAAGTGAAAAGACTAAAATTTAGTATATACGTATATGAAATATAAAAGGAAAAATAAATAATAAAAGATAGAGAATGATGAATTAATGGGGCTCCTTCATTGTCGATTTATCTTAAATGATCTTGGGGGAAATATAAATAAATTATACTATCCATCTAATCTATTCTTTATATACTCATAGCTATAAATAATAAATGTATCACCTAATTCATTTGTTTTTGTATACTGAACGTATCATAGTTTGTGAAGCCATTTCACACTACCAAAAGTCAGCATAATGAAACCCTTGAGCTGAGGGCTGCAGTGCCTGAACCACTAAGCCAGCTCCCCAGCCCCATTAAAAACCCTTAACACTGTAATCCAAACTTTTTCATGAATAGTATAGAAAATTTGAATCTTTGTTTTAATTCCTCCTTCCATTTTCCTCAACAGAGGGTCAACAAATACTAAAGTTGTTGTATTAATTATTCATGCTCTTTTTTTCTATAGTTCCAACAAAGAAACAGTTGGTACAATATGTAAATGTTGAGCCCCTGTGTCTTAAGACATTTCTTCTTCTTTTTTTTTATTTTCACTAGATATTATAATAAAGCAACACTTCTATGTAGTGGCATTTTATTTGTATTTTATTAAATAAACTTGCCTGAGAACCAGAAAAGTAAAACAGCCACACTGGCCAGCCTTACAAACCAGGCAGCAATGACACAAACCTTAAATCCCAGTTGCCACAGTAGCTTGCCATAGAAACCAGGCAGTAGTGACGCACACCCTTAATCCCAGAACTAGAAATGATTATAAAACAGGAAGAGACAGCTCTTAGTTTCAGTCTCATTCTGAAATTCCTGGAGGCAGGATCACCATTTTCAGACTAAGGTTGAGGTAAGAGCCAGTGACCGCTTTGCTTTTCTGGTCTTCAGGTTGAACCACAATATCTGTCTCCGAGTTTTTTATTAATCATTCTTCACTTCTAATGGCTAAATTTCCTTCTCCAAGAACAATTGCATTTGGTATGCTCAGGGCTTCAACTCTAGAAAGTAAATGTTTAGGAATGAGTTTCCTAATTATTATGAGATTGGTTGATACATTAACTAATCACTTAGGGTTTTTTGAAGGTGATTTCCAATACATTTTATTCATTTTTAAATATATGGTGCAGTTTTTTTCTCTTTTACCTCTATGTGAATCATTTATAGATTGGATCTTCACTCTGGCTCATATGGAGTAAAAAGTGTCATATTTCAATCATTGCTTATCTTTTCATTTTTTCTTTGAACTCATGATCCTCAGCTTCCTGGTATAATTTTAGCCATAATGGGGTGAAATTTATCAGTGTTTCCCTCTATAAGTATAGTTAAGTATACATAAGAAGTCTTCTTTAGGGCCAGGTAGATGACTCAGTGGATAAGACTACTTATTGCTCCTTCAGAAGACTCAGGTTTGGTTCCCAGCACAAAGGTTGCCCCTAAACGTGCCTGTATTTTCAACTCTAGTGAATCTGATGCCCTCTTCTGACTTCCACACGCTCTTGCACATGTGTGGTGCACATAAGGTCATGGAAGCAAACACAAATGCACATATATTTTTAAAAGAAATAAATATTTCCTTGAAGGAATTTGAGAATGAGGAAGGAAATCATCAGGAAATAAATGTAGTTGTATTACAAAAGGATGAAAGAGGTGAATAAACCAGAACAAAACTATTGAAGAATGCCATATTGGTGCCTATTGATCTTGTATCAATTTAAATAACCAAATAAAAAGAAACCTTTCTCTAAATTAATGCCATAATTGTGCTGCCTACTTATTTTTTTCTTGTAAATATTTTAAGATTGTACATTTGTTTTAGTTTTGGTCTAGATTTTACTTTTGAAATGTTTACTTGGAAATCTATCTTGTTCCTTCTTGATACCCACCTGCTGCAGAATTCCTAGAATTGTCACCTTCATTGTGATGTGGTGCCTCAGCTGGGTGCGCTAAATCTGCTTGGTGACCAGTCTGTCCCTTTTACTTAATTCCTCAAAAAGAAATCGGAAAGTAAGTGACCAGTGGAACTGCTCCTCAATAAAATAAGTACATTGTTTTTACATTTTGTCAGTAAACAATTCCCATTAGTGAAGATTTCAGTGTTGCCTTTTAAAAAAAATTACGTGGAGAGCTTTCACTATTAGTCTTGGAGCTATGATAAGCAGCTTGATTTTAAAATAATTACAATTAGTATTGTTTTCTTTTTGTACTACTGGGACATTTTCCAGTTCCAGACCAGACTCTCTAGTTCTCCAGAAGCCTAGCAGGGGTGAACTCCTAACAGTTACGTTGTACAGTGGACATACATGTGTTTTACTTGTCTCCTTGGTATGGTTTTTAAGGATCTCAGTGTCAGAACTGAGGAATTGATAGCACATGTGTAGGAAATTTGGCCTCAAAATGATTTTCTGGAGAACATGTGTATATTGTCAGAACTAGACCCATGCTTTACTGATTTCAAGTCAAATTTTACAAAGTTTTTAGATTATGTTGGAGAATGCAGATGAATGTGCTGAAACTATGACATATGTTCATATATAGAGACAGCAGTACAAATGGTCAGGATTTCCCAGTGTAAAAGGAATAGAGCAAGTTTGGCCTCTGCTAAGGGTGAATGACTCTACCCTTCATCCCCCACCAAGCTTCAGTGGTTACAGATATCTAAAGTGATCACTCCATCCTTATTGTCCATCCATATCTTTTCCTCTCTACCCTCTGCAGTTCCAAGCCTTCATGGTGTAGGGAAATGGTGTAGGAGGTTCTTTTGTTTGTGTGTTGCTTTTATTGGTTGAAGAAAGAGACTGCCTTAGCCTTTTGATAGGGCAGCCCTTAGCTGGGTGGAGTAGACAAAACAGAATGCTGAAAAGAAAGGAAGTGTGGCAGATGCCATGAATCTCCGGTCTGAGATGAACGTAGGTTAAAATCTTTTCGGTAAGCCATGACCCCGTGGTGATACACAGATTACTAGATATGGGTTAAAACAAGATACAAGAGTTAGCCAAGAAGAGGCTAGATATAATGGGCCAGGCAGTAATTAAATTAATACAGTTTCTGTGTAATTATTTTGGGAGTTAAGCTAGCTGGGTGCCAGGATCGCAGCCCGCTCCTCATTACCACACCTTCAGGAATCTCTTTCTTTGTCTTGAGGAGGCTCCATTCTCTGTGTTTGGCCTTAGCTTTGAGATGTATGTCTCTTTAGTGTCACAATGACAATGATGGCCTTTACATTGGCATAGGACCTCAAGAACACAACTTAAGAATGTTTATATAGTCTAAGAAAATTTTCATTGGCACTAAATAAGTGGGAAACTTTAAAAGAGAATGATACGTTTTTAACTATCATTTAATATAATGCTACACACAAAGTCAGCTCTGTGTTTTAATATTTAGCCCTTTGAGTGCATGCAGAAGAGGCAAAGCTTAAGAAATTCTTCTAGCATGCAGAAGCAAATTCAAGACACACACGGTGGGAGATTGGCAGTGGGAATGTGTCTTCCCCTAATCAACCAAATGCTTCAGTGGGTTATACGAAGGTTTCTCTCTTACCCAATGCATGTTGGTGACTGGCAACTATTTTATCATCAAACACAGACTCCTTCTGAAGCCCCTTCCAAGTAATAGCCTTCCCTGGCATACACTGGAGAAGAATGACAGGGGGAGGAAATTGATATAAGTGTCACATTTTAAGTATTATTTATTCATAATATAGCCAGCAATCTTTTTCTATTTTATATCACATATAAATTATATAAAACCTGAAGTTAATTTCTAATAATGAGCCAAATCAGTTGTGAAGATAGACTGAAACAATAAAAAGCAAAATATGCTTTCAATTGTAACTGCATAGCTGTCCAAAAATAAAATTACTTTGTCCTAGAAGCTTTCCTCAAAGATTTTTCTTTCCATCAGATTTACAGACCCTCCTTAGAGTGTCTCAAGTTGACAAAACCAGAGGAAATTTGGGGTAATCTAACTCTATCTTGCACATTTTCTGTATAATGCCTTTTATTATCCAGTTGGGAGCATGTAAAGGGGACTCAGACTTCCCCCACTAAGGGAACTTGACCCAGAGCCAATATTGAAGCCAGAAGCAATTAATGTTCTAAGCCTACGAAATAAAGCAAATGAATCTAGGCTAACCTAGAGCAGTTGCACTTGTGGCGAGGTGGAAAGCAGATCTGCATTGCAAGTGCATTATGTCAAATAGAATATAGATCAAGATCTGAGACTTGTGATCTTTTCCTTGTGATGACAATTTTAAAACAAGTGAATTACAAGGACAACATGGTTGCAAATGAAGATTTACTCAAGTTGATATCTCCAGCCTAAACTAGTTCCCCAACTCCTTCCTATAATTCCATAAAACTACCTAACACATACCCTGTTCCAAATCTGCTCTTGATTGTTCTCCACTCCTGGCCTTTCCTCAGACCTTCATTTAGCTAATAGTACCAGTTGGTGAATGTCATGTGATCAAGGTAGAAAGCTGAGTATCTTTGCCAACTTCCTCTCAAATCTGTTTTCATTTCTGGACTTTTAGCATTGCTGTACTCTACCTACCTTCTATCCCCTTTCACCTTGAACCCTAAAATGACTCTCAGCAGCTTCTTTGATTTACTCTTTCCTTTTCTTACTCCAAGGTAGCCAATGATTAGTTAAAACATAACACATATTGTGATAATTTTCTACTTTAAAAACCTTCGTGGTTTGCCAGGTCCTCCATAGCAATTAAATATTCTCTCAGTGGACTTTCTGATCCAGACCCTTTGTTTCTTCACTCTGACTGTAGGCTCCATCCTAATTTATTCAATGTACTTTAGTCCTGTCCTAAAAATAACAAAGCTTCTCTCCATACAGGAAGCATAAACATGTGTCCTAAATGTTTAGGCTCTCTTTGCCTGCCATATGATTGTGTTCAAGTCATCACCAAACATTTAACAGCCAACATCAAGGTCAGGAAGAACAGTGAGGCACTTTTGACTAGAACAGACATGAGAAAATGAATTGTTAAAAAAAAAGGTTTTACTATGTGGCTGTACCTTCTTGTAGTAAATTTTACTTCATTGTATTTTGATGTCAATTCTGTTTCTTCACTAAATCTAATAAAGACTTCCTAAAACAACTTCTACAAAAACGTTTGCAATTTATATACCATTTATCATATTGCATTATCTCAGTTTGTATCTAAGCAACTCAACAAAATATGAATACATTCCTGTTTATCTGAGAAAACCTATTGAGTTCCTACTACTTGAGAAAAATTGTACTAATTTACTGGGGGAAGCTGACAAGAAAAATATTCAAGCCTCTTGTAACTAATGGAGCAATTGCAGTTAGTGCTAAGTATAATAACCATAAAAGCAAATATGTTCTTATAAAGTCAAACTAAGTGTTGGTGAAAAGTCATAGTACATAAAAAGAGTATCATAGAAAAACTTGGAGTAGTGTAGGGAAGTTACCAAAGGCCTTACCTGAAGAGCAATGCCTAGGTTAAGATAATAATGAACAGAAATTAAATAAAGAGCAGATAATTTACAGAAAACATTCAGAATTGCAGTGTTTTCCCAGGATAGAAATAACTAGCAAAAAGGCTCTGAAGTCAAAGAGCTTAAGACATTCAGGAACAAAAATGAAAACCAAGATTTCATGATCTTCAAAAGCAATAGGGAATTTGGCTAAAAATGGTATTAGAGAAACAGACAGGGATTGGGTCACCCAGAGCCTTCAAGGTTATATGGTGAAGTGTAACATAAAGATTCTTAAAAGGTATTGATAAAGAAAGGAACATATTACTGAAGATATTTATCAGCTGTAGGAGTTCCCTGGTACTGTTTTTGGGGTCACATATACACTATCATATCATCTGCAAATAAGGAAAGCTTGACTTCTTCCTTTCCAATTTGAATCCCCTTGATCTCCTTTCATTGATTTATTGCTATAACCAGAACTTCAAAAACTATGTTGAATGGATGTGGAGAGAGTAGATAGCCTTGTCTTGTTCCTGATTTTAGTGGAATCACTTTGAGTTTCTCTACATTTAATTTGATGTTGGCTCTTAGCTTGATGTGGCAGGATACAAGAGCAACTCAAAAAAAATTAGTAGCCCTCCTACATACAAATGATAAAGAAATATGAGAAATATCACCTTTCACAATAGCCGCAAATCACATAAAATATCATGAGGTAACACTAACAAAGGACATGAAAGACCTATTCAACAAGAACTTTAAGTCTTTGAAGAAAGAAGTTGAAGAAGATACCAGAAAATGGAAAGATCTCTCATGCTTTTGAGTAGGTAGGATCAACATAATAAAAATGGCAATCCTACCAAAAACAATCTATAGATTCAATGCAATCCCCATCAAAATCCCAACACAATTCTTCACAGACCTTGAAAGAATAATAATCAACTTCATATGGAAAAACATAAAACCCAGGATAGCCAAAATAATCCTGTACAATAAAGGAACTTCTGGAGGCATCACCATCTGGAACATCAAGCTCTATTACAGAGCTCCAGTAATGAAAACACCTTGATATTGGCATAAAAACAGAGAAGTAGACCAATGGAATCGAATTGAAGACCTTGATATTAATACACACACTTATGAACACCTGATTTTTACAAAGAAGCTAAAATTATACAGTGGAAAAAAAGAAAGTATCTGCAATAAATGGTGCCAGCATAACTGGATATCAACATTTAGAAAAATGAAAATAGCTCCAAATCTATAGCCATGCACAAAACTCAAGTCCAAATTGATTAAAGACCTCAATATAAATCTGTCCACACCGAACCTGATTGAAGAGAAAGTGGGAAGTAGCCTTCAATGCATGGGCACAGAAGACCACTTCCTAAATATAACCCCAGTAGCACAGACAATGGGTGAAACAATAAATAAATGGAACCTCCTGAAACTGAAAAGCTTAGGACACAGTCAATAAGACAAAAAGGCAAACTACTGAGTGGGAAAAGATCTTCACCAACCCCATATCAGACAAAGGACTGATCTCCAAAATATATAAAGAACTCAAGAAATTAGACATCAAAGTACCAAATAACCCAATTTAAAAATAGGGTACAAAGCTAAACAGAGAATTTTCAACAAAAGAATCTCAAATGGCCAGAAGACACTTAAGGAAATGTTCAACATCCTTAGCCATCAGGGAAATTCAAATCAAAACAATTCTGAGATACCTAATCTTACACCTGTCAGAATGGCTAAACAAAAAACACCAAAGATAGCTTATGCTGGAGAGGATGTGGAGTAAGGGGAACACTTATCCATTATTTGTGGGAACGCAAACTCATACAACCACTTTGGAAATACGTATGGTGGTTTCTCAGACAATTGAGAATCAACCTACCTCAGGATCCAGCAATACCACTCTTGGGCATATATCCAAAAGATGCTCAAGCATAGTGCAAAAGACATTTATTCAGTTATGTTCATAGCAGCATTATTTGTAATAGCCAGAACCTGGAAACAGCCTAGATGCCCCTCAACCAAATAATGGATAAAGAAAATGTGGCACATTTACATATTAGAGTACTACTGAGCTGGAAAAAAAAAAGACATCTTGAAATTTGCATGTTAATGGATGGATCTAGAAAACACCATCCTGAGTGAGGTAACCCAGACCCTAAAAGATGAGCATGGTATGGACTCACTCATAAGTAGATAGTAGCTGCAAACAAAGGATATCTAGGCTATAGTTCATGATCCTAGAGAAACTAAATAACAAGGTGAACCCTAAGAAAAACATATATGGATCCACCTGGAAAATAGAAATCACCTGAGAATGGAAGGGGAAGAGGAGGGAAGAAAGGGAGAGGCGAGGAGAACTTGAGAGAATGGGATGGTCGAGACAGAGGAAGGACAGAGATGAGAGCAAGGAAAAAGATACCTTGATTGAGGGAGCCATTATGAGGCTAGCAAAAACCTGGCTCTAGAGAAATTCCCAGGAATCCACAGGGATGGCCACAGCTAAGACCCTAAGCAATAGAGGAGAGGGTACCCGAACTGGCCTTGCTGTGTATCAGACTCACGAATATTCATTTTTTTCCTTTTTGTATTGATTTTTATTGAGCTCTACATTTTTCTCTGCTCCCCTCCTTGCTTCTTCCCTCCCCTTCAACTCTCTCTCAAGGTCCCCATGGTCCCAATTTACTCAAAAGATCTTAAATATCACCATGGAATCTTCATATATCAGCTAATGAAAACAGAGGCAGAGACCCACAGCGGAGCACTGGACTGAGCTCCCAAAGTCCAGTTGAAGAGTGGGAGGAGTGAGAATATGAGAAAAGAGGCCACGCCATAATGGATACACCCACTGAAACAGTCTACCTGAGGTAATGGGAGCTCACCAACTCCAGCCAGACTGGGAAGGAACAAGCATGAATCAAACTAGTCCCTTTGGATGTGGTTGACAGTTGCGTGGCTGGGGTAGACTCAGGGGCCTCTGGCAGTGGCACAAGGATTCATCCCTACTGCTTTTGCTGGCTTTTGGGTAACCTATTCTCTTTGGAGGGATACCTTGCTCAGCCTAGATATAGTAGGGAGGGTCTTGGATCTTCCCTAAAGCAATGTGCATTACCCTCTCTGAGGAGTGGATGGGGGTTAGGGTGGGGAGTAAGTGGAGAGGATGGGAGGAGGGGAGGAAGTGGGAACATGGATTGGTATGTAAAATGAAAAAGAATAGTTTGTTTTCTTTTTTAAAAAAATAAAAATAAAAAAAGAAAAGAAAAGAACATAAAGCTATAATCTGAAACAACCACTTAAATGACATTATGGAGAATCATTTTAAGAGGTTTCAGTAAGCCCTGGATGAAATGGAGACTAGTTATATCAAGGTAACAAAAGAAGGAATTGAGAGAGATGAGTTAATAACTAAAGGAGACATTCACGGGCAAAATCAGCACCATTTTGGGATAATCTTTGAGCATAAAGCAAACAATGATAAAACTATTGAAGGTGAACTTTGTGTTCCATGCTTTTGAATGGAATTGATATAGGTGCCACTCGATCACTGGAAATACTAAAAAATGATTGTTTGGAAGAGATGTCTACAAATTCTATGAAAATATTAATTTGGTATTACATGGAATAAATTACATGGAAAGATTTTTGTTCTAGAATTCATTGGTGAAAAACCTATACATTCTGCATATCATCTTTATCATTTTTCCTTCTTTACCAATCAACAATGTATATAAAGATGGGAAAGGGCAAATAAAAATATGTATATGGTGTATACCCACTAAGTAATTTATTCTAAACTGTGTACTAGATAAATTCATTTTAGAAAAGTTTGAGTATTGAGTAGTATGGCTTTTTAAAATACAGTAATTTGATTCTGCTTGTTTATTCTAAACAGCACACATTGCAAAGTGAGTCTTTTAGCCAGTTCTAGTATAATATAGCTGTCACATCAGAAGCAAATGCAACCTGTTGTCAATATGTTGTGTTTTACCTAGAAATAATTTAAGAAGAGTAAATTTGCTGCCAGACCACATTTAATGCATTCCTAATGTGCAGTAAGGCTATGCATTTCCATCCTTCTAAAGTTCCATTGTGTAGAATCACAAAGGGCTTTTCAAGCATAGAAAAATGTTAAAATTGTACATGGAGAAGAAAACTATAAGATACACAGGAATTGATTGGTGTGGAAACTCTTAATGTAGGAAACCATGCATGCTCTGCAACCAGTGTACTTAAATGCTGCACTGTAGACAAGGGCTGATTTCAATTTTGATAAGGCAAGCTGACTTTGAGAAATAATCTGTATTAATAAATAGTGGCAACTAAAGTGACACTTGTTGATATAAATATTTGTGCGTACATGTATTTTAAATTATAATGCATATTTGGTATAGAAAGATACATTCAGGAATGCTCATAACAGCATGGGAAGGGCAATAACTTGGCAACAAATTAAATTACAATTGATAAGATTTTTTAATCATTAATTATGATGATATGAAATTAACTATAATTTTTGATCTACATGCAAGTTCTTGTCTATTGATTTGAAGAAAAGTATGTAAAACTATAAATTAAGTGAAAAGGGAAAAAGTGTGTATATAACTACACTTGCTTTTGATAAACAAACTATGTAAAATGTCTAAATATTTTATAAACCTTAAATGTCCTCAATGATAGCAAATTTTCTAAATGTTTGGAGCTTAATAATAAACTAATGTGAACAAAGATATTTCTTCTGACTCAGCATACTTTTGTTAAATGCACTATGCTGACTGACGCTCTTTCTCAAACCTAAATTGAGTTTTAAACAGGTCCCATGGCTCTTAAGATCACCCTTAAGCAAATATGAGAAGTTCTAGTGAGTGGGCCATTCCTACTCGTTAGTAAAAGGAATAAAGCCAGACAGAGCGAGTAAGCAGCAAGCATTAGGTTCTAATGAAGATGCGGGGTGATGAACATCATAGTCGTGGCATATGTTACAGATGTTACCTCCGTGATACATACGTGTGTGACTGGGTTATGAAAAGCGTGAGGAAATATTCTAAATTTCCAACTTTCTCTGAACTGAAAGTTGTACTAACAATTAAAGGTAGGTGAGTAAATTTTTTAATAATAATGTTGATTTTCAAATAAATTGCACAAAAGTATAATAATATTAGAAATGAGGTCAGTATATTAAAATGTTATATTTTAAGCAACACTTTATCAAGTTATTAAAATTGTGGTCTGTATCATCAAAAAGTATGGTGTGATAATTGGATACTATTTCACAATAAATATTTTAAAGTATGTTTTTATATATTTAATTGACATTTATTTTCTTTACATCTCATTTATTTATTTGACAATTTTTTGTAGATGTGAATAAAGCCTTTTTCTGAACATCCTCTTACACAGGAAGTGCAAAATTTCCCCATATTGTTTTTCTTTTTCATTGTGCTGAAATTTCGTTATTATAATGTTACAGTTGATCTAATTCTGTCTGATAATAAATGTGCCAATAAATAAAAGTCGACTGAGTATATTTTTTCATTTAAATTATTTTATTTGCTTGTCTTTTTCTATGTTGGGGTTGAATCCGAGGCCTCATACATAATAGGCAAGCAATTTACCACCGAATGATAGCTAAGGCCCCCAAATTGTTTTATGCTTACCATCTTAAAACTTGATTGTGTTTTAACCTAATTTTAAGTAACTGAAAACAGTAGCTGTTTCAAGTTTTTCTGTGCCTTCAGTAGTACTTCAGGAAAAATATTAAAACATATTGGTGACTATTGAAAGTAATTTATTCCATTTATTTTCTCTCCAACATTAATTCAAAATGAAATCTCCTCTGCTGTGCTCCAAATACAGCGTTTGGTTGGAGAGTGAAGAAAATAGGCTGTGTCTCTAATTTCTCTTCCACCTCCTCTGACATTTCCTCTCACCTGCTCTTCAGTTCTTAGCTGATTAGGATATTGCCAAGGTCAGACATATGGAGAACAACAGACAAGAGGGAAGCTCTTGTGTTTTAGGATGGTCTCCACTGTGTTTGTTCCTGATGGATCTGTCCAGGGTTTAAAGATGACTTGTGTAGAAGGACCTTGTCTTGGGCTCTTTGTAGGGACCATCACTGGTCACTCATAGGGTTATTTTTAATACCAGAAGATACAGTTTATTTGTATTTGTCTGTCTGTACGTCTGGAAGTATATGTCTATGTGTTTGTATGAATGTATATATGTGTACATATGTATGTATATATGTGTGTGTGTACATATACATATGCATATATATGCCCAAGGAGGCTAGAGGACAATATTGAGTGTTATTTCTCTAGCACTTTCTATCTTTTCTTTGGACAAGGTCTCTTGTCCTGGAACTTCACCACGTGGGCTAAACCAGCTGTCCAGTGAGCTCTCGAAAGCCACCTGTCTCTGCCTCCCATTTTGACATTCCTAGGATTAGAATTGCATACCATTGCTGACTTTATTATGTGAGCCTTGGGGATCAAACTGAGAACCTCCCATTTGCAAAGCAAACACTTAACTGTCTAATCTAGCTACTGAGTTCCATGTTTTTATTCTTAGTGGTCACCTGTGAGTGTTTCTGTAGTCTTGATGAGTGGATTTTAGACCCCTCTTTTTACTTCATGGTTGGTCCTGGGGCTCACAGAACTTCATAAGAAAGCTCACACATTTAAGAGAGAGTGTGTGGTGTGTGTGTGTGTGTGTGTGTGTGTGTGTGTGTGTGTGCACGCACGTGCACGTGTGTATGTGTCAGTGGGGGAAGCCATCAATTTTCTTTCCTCTCCTCACCATTATATACACAATCACCTATTTTAGTGTCTCTGTGGTAACCCTTACTCTGAATCACAGGGTCTCCCAGTAACAAAGATCAATTTCTAACCTTGTGGGGTTCTTCAAAAAGGAAGATCCATTTTCAGGACCGATGTGTAGAGGAAGAACTTTCCCTGTACCATCTGCTACTGAAGTGCTTTCTTTGGGAATCTAGACTGGAAATTGGTCTTTGGTCTCTGGTGTCAAGTTTAGGACCACCTTATTGAGAATCTTGGGGAAGATAGCGCCATTCATCTTAACACCTGCTTTACAGTTTCCATATTTATGAGGAATTGGGGGGGCTGTATATCCCATGGGTCACTACGTAGACACAGACCCTGAGGAGGCGCTCTGTAGACCTTTGAGATGTGATTAGTATGCCAGCATGACCAAAAGCAGAGTCACACACCACTGTCATCTTCACAGTTAGACCAAAGCAAGCACCATCACAATAACCTGGTCCAGAAAAGTTGCCTTAAAATATTTAATAACAATAAATGGTGGCCAGGAATAGAATTGGCAAAGAAGCACCAGCACTGTTGTGTTTGTCTGCTTCTTTCAGTAGCTTTCTCCGTGTTCTGATTCTCAGTTTCTAGAGTTAAGCTGCATCTCTCATTTCTCTGCCTAAAAACTCCCTTTACATTTCCTGTCAGCCTAGACTAAAGCATGCTTTAAAGCTGTTTGCCAAACAGAATACTTGGCAAAAACAGCAGTGGCTCAACTGTAGGAAACACTGGAGGTTGTTTGTTTTTTTCTTAATGTCTTAGATATTTGCAAAGACACCGTTTATAAAAAGTAAAAAAGCATTACCACAACCCCAAAAAGTTTTCTTTCTCTCACTTATGTTTCTGGGAGGCAACAAGTGTCACACAGAAAGCACAGGATTGCATTAGTGATAATAAAACTGACCTGCTTCTTGTAGCTCTGAGACCATTGGCTACCTTACTAAACTCCCAAGTTACAGTCCTCATTCTTCAGACAGTCCTGGAGCCTGTTTTATGGTGTTGTTTAAAAGATCAGAGATAATGCATGCGTGTTGCTGAGCCCTAAAGGAGTGTTATCTGCCTTATCAGCTATCAGTCTATCTGATCCTGGGTAGGGTTGCCACGTTGACTCCTTCTTTCCTAGGGACTTGAAAAATGTTTTCAGTTAAAACACACTTAGAGTTTTCAAAATTACATTGGTCCTGCAATTCAATGAAATGGTCCATGGCTCATTAAACATCACTGAGACTTTATAGGCAGGTCCACCTGGGCAGGAACATAGTTGGGCCTGGTGAAGGAAACTTGCCTTTAACCTTTAATGAGTTCGCATGAAAACAGCATCTTTTCTGGGGCTGAAAATCTTAGTGGAACACGAACAATGGAAGAAATAAATGTAAAACTGAAATTGGGATATGACTTTCATAGTCAAATAAAGCAAACTTCTTTTCTGTTGTTCTTTTCGGCAACTTAATCAGGAGAGGAGAGGGGGTGGAAAATGGTCCTATTTAAGAAAAGTAAGCAATGTATTGGCAGGTAGTGACTTTAAATTGCACATTAAACTAATCCAGGGTTATGCCTTAATAAAGGCTAGGGCTGGGAATTCTTATGGATTTTCTAACTCACTGTCAGGACAACATCGAAAGGCAATAAATGTCCTATTACTTACACAAGCTGATAGCTTTCAGAAAATTAGTCACCAATGACCTTTTCCCCTTTGTCATGCTCTCTCCTTCTTGGTAACTGTACCTGATCTCACTCAAATGCAGACCAGTTCACAGTCAAATAAATACTTTTCTAACCTAGCTTTAACTTTCAACAACAGGAGTATTAGGAAAACATATATTTCTATACATTTCCCTACTATATCTTAGGAAAGTACATGCTTCTCTATATTTGTTTTACAAGATACAAAAGTTATTTTCTACCAACTGTCGTGTTAAGTCAAATAAAGTGCATCTCATTTTAGCAATAAATCTCACTTCCGGCATCTCAGATAGGGAAATGGTAAGCAACTAAAATTTCTTCATTATTTTATATGTCACAGTAATAATTTGACTTTATTTTTGGTACTCTGTTTAATTCAGGATGATATGTGTGTGGACAAGGAGTTGCGAGGGAATGGGGCAGGACAGAGCAAGGCTGATCCAAGAAAGGACCAGAAAAGGAGAGACTTTGTGTGACTTAGGGGTGCCAATCCTTATATTGAATTATATTGATTAGTTTTCCAGTTAGCAGAGATACCTCCTCCTGACCCTATTTTCAGGGTCACTAGATCATAATGCAATCTCATGAAGAGCCTGATCTGCTTCCTCATATTGCTTTCTGAGAAAACTCTGGTTTTGAAAATCATCCACCAAAAACCTTCTCATTTTTAATTCTTTTTTTTAATTCTACCAAACAGATAGATGCACATATAAACGGTAAATTCTATGTGTAGCAACACATTTTGCAATTGACATAAAATAAGATATGAGGATATAGCCCACCTTTTTTTCAAAAACTCTTTTAGAAATTAAATCTTGGACATAACATTCCATTGGAATCAGGGAAATAAAATGATAGTGCTTGGCGGACAGGTGTCTTTGCTGCAAGATCCAGGCAACTTATAAAGAAAAAAATATTATTTTAAAGTGGATTTATGCACACAGCAAGTATCATAATAAAATATATGTTGTATTTACTCAGATACATTTTAATCTTATGTCAAGTATCAAAGAATAGGTCACAAACCCAATAATTATGGTCCTATAAATAAGTATGAGCCTAACAATGCTCTAGGATTCTTCAGAATGTTGGTATAGATACAAGAATCTTTTATTCTAAAATTTTTATCTGCATGAAATTTTCTGGATAGACATATTTTAAAAGAGATTTTCTTTTTTATGATTATTTATTTTTTTTTAAATTTCATTTTATATTTCAACTACAATTTTCCCTCCCACCCCTCCTCCTGCCCCACCTCCTCTCCCCGCATCCATTCCTCCCAAAGGGTTAGTGCTCCCATGGGGAGTCAACAAAGCCTGGCCCATTAAGCTGAGGCAAGACCAAGCCTCCCACCCCCTGCATGAAGTCTAAGCATGGCATCCCACCATAGGGAATGGGCTCCATAATGCCAGCTTATGCGCCAGGCATTGATCCTGGTTTTATGTCAGATAGACCAAGCTACATAGCTGTCTCCTCCATGCAGAGGGCCTAGTCCAGTACCATGGAGCTTCCACAGCTGTAGGTCAAGAATTCATGGTTCCTGCGAGCTTGGTTCAGCTGTCTCTGTAGATTTCTCCTTCATGATCTTGACCTCTCTTGCTCATAGATTCCCTCCACCCTCTCTTTGACTGGATTCCCAGAACTCAACCTGGGTCTTGGTTGTGGATCTCTGCATCTGGTTCCATCAGTTACTGAATGAAGGCTCTATGTTGACCACTGAGGTATTCACCAATCCGATTACAAGGAAAGGCCAGCTCAGGCAACCTCTCCACAAAGATTTTTTTAGAATTCATGGGAAGCTTACAGAGAGACAATTTCTGTTGTGTGGACAAATCAAGTGTCATTTTCACCTTTTACCTACTTGGGTTAAAAGTTAGACTCATGCATGAACAATCAACAGCATTGTTTGATATGCAATTATAGATACTTGGTTGGGTCTATTGTAGCTTTGGGATCTATCTCCTTACCTGTTTAGTCCATTTTGTCTTCCTGTTCTATTTGACTGAAGAGGACTTCCTTATTTCAATTTAGTCAGGACTGAATTGTCTTCACTAGGATAACCCAATATCCTAGCTCTAGTCTATGTTAACAAAACATTGTTATTACTCTTCTATGTTATCCTCCAGGCACACTTACTGTTTGGTTGTAATATATCTTTCTACTTAGGAAAAGATTTTAGGCTGTCAAGGCAGCTCCTTTCTTCACAAAGTAGCCAATTCAGCGTTTGAGATTCTCTTTTCCATCTCTTGTATTCTGTTGTCTGTGCTTGCGTTTGTGGTTCCTGATCGTTTTCTCATGATTTCTGTTTCTATAATTCCCTCAGCTTGTGTTTTCTTTATTGTCTCTATTTCAGTTTTCATGTCTTAAATAGTTTCTTTCATACGTTTGATTGATTTTTCTTGGTGTTCTTTAAAGGATTTGCTGATGTCTTCCAATTTGTTGTTTGTCTTTTCCTCCATTTCTTTGAGGGAATTTCTCATTTCCTCTTTAAGTTCAAACATTCTCCTGAAGTTATTTTTTAGGTCATTTTCTTCTGCTTCATCTATTTTCGGTTGTTCAAGTCTTGCTGTATTAGGTTCTTTAGGTTTTACTGGTGTCATGTTGCTCTTTGTGGTGTTGCATGTGTTCTTACCTTTTCTATTCATCATTTATTCTAAAAGGTGTGGTTGGGGCTGTCTGTGATTCTGTTGATTAATCTTCTAGGTGCCAGTGAATCCAAGGCTCAGATGGTTGTTCCTCGTGGTATAGTCAATGCCACGGTTCTAGTTACCCGTTGGTCACTCCGTGTTCCTGGAGGTTGATCAGTGCTCCCGGGCTTTGCTCAGCTCCTTTGGAGTTTGCTGTCTCAGGCTTGCTCTAGCCTAGGTTGTCAGCTCAGACCTATTTCTGTAAATGTCCCCAATCTGGGTCAATTCACTCGGCTTGCTTTAATTTATCCCCTAAGAACTGCTACACTATGAAATTCCTTTTGGAAATATGAGTCATTCCATAATGTAAACATCTTAACCACCCATGTGGGGTGGAGATGTTGAAAGGCTAAGTTGGAGAATTTTAAAAATTATGAATATTTTTTTAAATATGTTTGAATGTTTTCGAGCATGAACTTTGTAGAGCACACTATTTATTGAAATGTCAAAAGGTTAGACACTCAACAACAACAAAAACGACAACTGTGAAGACAAAAACTGACATTCTTCTTTTTTAGGCCAATTTCTTCCTATGCATTAATTCAATTACTATTATCTAGCTTATGATATGTTAATAAAATCCTGAGGTTTAAAGAATGAAAGAGTGGCTGCTACCTTGGTCTTAATTGATTTTTCTATCATCTGTCATGCACAGAACTCTGGTTGATGCACAAAATTGCATTTTTGCAATGAACAAAGAAGCCACAGATCTGTAAGAGTGCAAAAGGAGTATATGAGAGATTTGAGGGAGAAAATGAAAAAGAGAAATGATTTAATTATGTTATAATATAAAAAATAAAAGAATTTAAAATAAATAAATAACTCACAATCAAACATCTGTTCAGTTCTGATGCAAGAAATGAACCATTAAAGAAAAAAGAATAGGAAATTGAATGTTCTTGTAAATCTTGAAAAGGTGCTTTGTTTTTTGTGGTTTTGGAGTTGTTGTTGTTTTTTGTTTTTAAATATAGCCTTAGCAAGATGCAAAAATACAGCATCACACTATAGTGGTCAGGAAGGAAGGGGATGAAGGAGATGGCCCAGGAAACTGGTGTGTTAGGAAGCAGGGCTTTAGGTACTTTCTGGGACTCAGAAAGCTCCTGTCATGTCTGCTTCAATGGACTCTTGCATCAGCGTTGCATGAATAATAAAAACCCAGAGATGGATATTGGGGTTCAACCTGAAGATCAGAGAAGCACAGCAGTCAACCACTAGAGAGACCTTTTAGCTCTACCAAATCTTCAGACTGAAAGGGCAAGATCCTGTCTCCACAAATCCTCAAACTCCATACTACACTGAGTTCCTATCTCTTCCCCTTTATATTTCTCTCTTCACCCAGTCATCTTGCTCCTGTCTCCACCTCCCTAGTGTTGGAATTAAATGTGTGTGACTCCCAAACACTGGGATTAAAGGTGTGAACCACCACCATCTGGATCTGTCTCTGGATCAATCTTGTGTAGCTCACGGTAGCCTTGAACTCACAGAGATCCATCAGCCTCTGTCTCCCGAGTCCTGGGATTAAGGGTATGTGCCACCACTCCCGAGTCTATATGGCAGACTAGTGTGGCTTCTTTGACCTCTGATCTTTAATAAATGGTATTTTTATTAAAACACAAATAATATACCACTATCCCAGAGTTATTGACTAGTTGGTCAAACACTCAAGCAAAATAATAATCACAATACACCACTTCTAAATTCAAATGGTATGTAGTAGCTTGAATGAGAACCGTATGAGGCTCATACAGTTGAATACTTGGTCCCCAGTTGTTGGAAATATTTTGGGAGGATTAGAAGGTGTGGTCTTGTTCAAAGAGGTGTGTTACTAGGAGCAAGGTTGGAGGTTTCAAAAGACTCTTACATCTCCCAGTGTGCTCTCTGCCTTTTGTTTATGGTCCAAGATATGAACTCTCAGCAGCTTGTCAAGCTGCCTGCAGCCTGCCACCTCTACTCTGCCACAGTAAGCTCTGATGCTTCAAAATCCAAAACCCCAAATAAACTATTCTGTAAGCTGCCTTGGTCATGGCATCTTATCACACCAATAAGAGAGAACATTGTGGTTTTGAACAATACCAGCTGACATATGGAAGCTAGTTCTTCTGCACTTAAAAATCTCACGCAAGGAAAAATGTAGTATTGGTTGAGTTAAATCTGTCACCTGAGCTCTTTCTTTGAAGCTGTCTG
The DNA here is from genome assembly GCA_004026605.1 of Ondatra zibethicus. NCBI lineage: Eukaryota > Metazoa > Chordata > Mammalia > Rodentia > Cricetidae > Ondatra > Ondatra zibethicus. Next base: position 90,765 of record PVIU01004063.1, read on the forward strand.
ATAAACTGCTCAACCTTAGAGGTTTTACATTTTAATGCTTCTCACTGGAAGAAACGGTGACTGCTGAACGTCAGCGTGCTGCATTTGGTGCAAATTGTGCCTTCACTTCAATTTTCAAAATTTCTCTAAGCATATTTTATTTAGCTAAAGTGGAGAACTACCAAGTGTACTTGTACCCTTGAGCCATGCATCTCTATAAAGTTCTTCTGGGTTCTGCTTGGTTTTTGCTCTCCCAGTAATGTCTACCAGTCATCAAGTTCAGCTTTCTCCAGGACCCTATGGAGACCTCACTATGGTAACTCAACTCACAGAAGACATAGTCTTTTACATCCTGAATAAGTTTACTTTGAATTTGCATGCATCTAAAGCATCATTACAAGTTTACTGAGAGACTGGATGAGCCTTCTATTTAGGGTAACTAATTTATTGGCTGTTACACATGGTGTACAAATGAATGAATGAGAGAGTTCTACACATGACAATTCATTTTACTTTATGTAAATAGAATTATTGTTATTACTACTCATTCATGTATATATTTATTAAACATGCATTGATTAACTATCTGTGATGTGTGACGCCTGGCAGATTGTGTGTGGTCTCTGAGGAGCTCTAACTATAAGGTGAAACTTCCTGCACTCTAGCCCTGATTTTTAAATGAAGCAAGAGAGTTTTTATTTCCTTGAGCTTTTTGTTATACTTGAGTTTTCTAGGGATGATATGTAATGATTCTGTTTAAAAATGGCTGTTCACTTTTGTATTATTTCAGATTTGGTTAAATAAAGAGGCATTTTAATGAAAAGATGCAAAATGGCATAAATATAAATGTGTTTTATTAGAAGCTCTTTTGATGATTTGCTCTCTTACTTTGAAATATCAATGTTATACACCTTTACCCTCACTTCTCCATTTTTGCAATAAGCCTATTTTAGTTTAAATTAATAACCTATTAGAAAACTTGAACTGCTTGAAATCTTAACAAGAAGAATAAGCAGGATAGATAATAGATTTAAAAAATTGAGTCAACTCATTGTAGAAAATTGAGCTGTATAAATTTAGGGAAGCATTTTAATTACACGGAATACAGCACAATGTTTGAAAAAGTCTCCACAAGTCCACATATAAACACACACGTGAGCATGGCATACATAAGTACACACACCAAAACAGTCCAAGTCACATCATTTACTTTTAATTTCCAAAGAAAAAATGAGAATCAATTCTTAGAAATATTTAAGGAAACCAGAGAGTATAATTTTAAGCCAATTAAACCTAATATTTATGTATATATTATATATATGTTGCATATATTCCGTTTTCTTTTTTGTAGTTTTAGTAATTAACCCAATTTTATTTTTTGAAACATATGGTCTATAATGAATTGATATAAAATATAAATAACTATGGAAGTGATGCCAGGTTATTCTCCTTTCCATGAGAAGTACTGGTCTCATCTGTCCTCTACAACAGCCTGCTAGGCATGCAGATGCTGTATCCTTATACACTTGAAGAAAACAAGATATCAGAAGGTTCGTGCAATTCAATCAAATTCACAGAGCAAGCAATAGATTCAAATCTGCCTTTACTTACTCCATAGCTTGTCTTCTTTCCTTAATATTATATAACTTATTAGAGAAAGTTTTACAAACCCATTTACCCACTGTTTTAACCTATAAACCATAGAAGACCAACTTAGTTAATATTATGTGGGGAAAAAAACAAGAAATTATGCTAATTTAAGTCTGTGGTATAACTCAGTGATCTAATCTTGCCTATTACGTTTGAGGTCCCAAGTTTCATCTTGAGTACCACAAGCAAGCAAGAAGAACAGAAAGAGGAAGCAGATAAGGAGAAAAAGAAAAGAAAGAAGAAGGTGGAGAACAAAGGTCTGGAGATGACCTGTATGTGTGTATTTTTTTTAAACTATCTAAAGACAGGCCTCAACAGCAAAGGAAAATTTTTAAACTAGGCAAGTAAAAGAAATAAATAAGGAAAGCTGAATGTTAAAATACTCGGGGAGTTTAAGGAGAAATGAAAGAAACTTGAAGAGATCCAAAAAAAGATGATCTGGTTTATGAGTGGGTTTAGCATTTTATATGGAAGAGGCTTGTGCCCTTTGTCTGAAGAGAACCATAAAATTCGAGAACATTCGTGGTGAGGAACCTCATAGGTGCTACTTTTTTTGGCTCTCAAAATATTTGATGAAGATCCATTGAAGACATTATTGATGTTCATACCACCTAGAGAACTAATTTTGGAATAAAATACAGGATACTTTCACTGTGCTAAAAAAATTAAGAGCAGAAGCCAAGTCAGAAATTATTATTAAAGTTTGTGTTTAGCACGGTGTTACTATTCTTATCTAAGATAATAAATAAAACTAACTAACAATAACTTCAAGAGCAAGTAAGCTTCCCTGCAAAGATTCAATGATTAAGGGAAGGTTTAGAAGGGGTGTAGAGATGGTGCAATGGTTGAGGACACTCAGTCCTCTTGTAGAGGATCAGGCTTCCGTTCCCAGCACATACGTGGTGGCTCACAAGCAAATGTAACTCCATGTCCAAGATCTGATGGCCTCATTTGGCACGTACAGGCAATCTGTGCATTTGATATATATGCACACTTGCAAGCAAAACATTCCTTCGTGTAAACTAAAGATAAATAAACCATTTAAAAAGAAATATTTAGAGTGCTATAGCCATATTGAAACTTCTTTGAATCTATTCAGTGGGCAATTTGGTAGAGAATCCGGCATTTGAAGATGCTACTGTGACTGAACTGTAGATTAAAATCTCAATGTCTACACGAAATGTAAGGAGTGCTGATGATCAATTAAATTAATCATAAACTATGCATATGTAGCCTGAGTGATTGTTTATACCTCTAATTCTAGCACTTGAGAGACTGAAGATGACTCAGGAGTTTCATACCAACCTGGGCTATGTTGAGACCATGCTTCAAAACACAAAATCTAGTAGCAAAAATACACAAAGCTTTTAGGCAAACTTTGAAAATCTTCCTAAATTTACCTTTGTTTTTCAACATGTCATTTTCTTGATTAGAGAAGTACATTTACTCAACCAATTACTAGCTTTGTGGTTTAACAAATGCCACTAATATCTAATAACAGCTACCTTGATTTTGATATACAGTTCCTAGACCTTTATCTATTTGCTATCTAATATCTTGTATATGAGACTAATTCTTACACTAGTTATAAAACACTTACCAACTTAAATAAACTCTAAATTTTAGCATTTTGAATCATATATAAATTTACCTAGCAAGATAAACAAATTAATAATTTTTGTCACTTACTGTACAAACCCCAAAATATGAATGTAAAATATTACATTTATCACCATTTTAAGTTCTTATACTTACTTTATAGGAAAATAGAACTTTTCATGCAAAAAGTATCTCACTATATTCCCTCTAGGTAGTTGAACTTCAACAGGGTAAAGAAATTATGTATCACTCTTAAGTGGGATGTTCATGACCCATAGCATAGGTTACTGCTTTGTCTCAGTAACCCAAGACTTTAGCAAACTGTGTTCTGATATTAGTTTAATAAGTCAGAAAACATTTTTCATGTGTCTGTAAGCATTATCAAGAGGAGCTCACAGTTATTTGCAGCAGCCCTGTTAGTAACCTTTGCTGGTTCAGAAGCCCTCCAATCTGCCTGTAAGGGAGACCATTCCAGTGAATTTTGGGCACACTGTGTTGCCTTCCCAGGTCAGCTGTCTTTATCACTTGGAAATGTTTCACAATTTTTATTAAAATTATTATGAAAGAACAGCTGAAAAAATAAACAAAGATGTCTGGATGAATATTAGTGTCATCAAAAAAAATTGTCTGTCTAGAGGCAACATAATACAATGTAGCTGCCAGAAAAAACATGTAGATATAAGCATCACTATTGAAAACTGCCCATGGCCACAGGAAGGCAAGATGTTTTATAAGTTTTATAAACTAGCTAAAAAAATGAAAGAATGGAAAATGTTCTAAATTTTTATATTAGTGATAAATAAATGTTGGAACACATTAAAAACAAAGGAAAAGCATAGTAATAAAGGTAGAAGTAAATAAAATAAACTACATACTACTAAAATAATTAAAATAGTAACCATAATTTTTAATTATAAATTTAGTTGCACTCATAGGTGCTAAGCTATAGGTATTTTTAAAGACATTGAATAAGTAAATCTACGTGGAAAATCATTAATTATTTACTTTTTGGTTCTTAATTCTCTAAGCATTTAACTGCACTAAATATTATTAGTGAGGGGAATCAGTTTACAAGAACATTATCTTTGACTACTTCAAGCATTCAATAAACATGAATTCTGTTTCTGTCATAATAATTCTCACTAAAATCTAAGATATATTTTTAACAAATCTAAAATCTTTATTATATCAATTAGAACATCTAGAAATCAAAACGGGATTACTTAAAATGCATCATGATATAGATAATTTGAAGATTTTTTCCGTTGAGGAAATAAAGCTATTCAATTAATAGAATGCACAAATAAGAAAATAATTAATAGAGGCTGAAAGGATAGCTCCGCAGTTAAGAGCATGCATCATTCTTACAGAGGTCCCAAGTTTCCTCTCCTTTGCATCAAGGATGAACAAGGCAACCCACCATATAGAATAGGTTCCAAAACGTCAGCTCATGTCAGGGTCAGATTCTGGTCACACTGCAAAAAGCCCTCCAAACAGACAAAGCTACACAAATGTTGCCCACATGCAAAATGCCTAGCTTGGTCCTGTGAAGGCTCCCTACCTTTTAGTCCACAGTCTGTAAGTTCCCAGGAGCTCAGGTCGTCTGTCTCTGTGGGTTTCCCCATCAGGATCTTGATGCCCCCTTCATCATATGAACCCTCCTCCCTCTCTTCAACTGGACTCCCTGAGCTTGGCCCAGTGCTTGACTGTGGATGTCTGCATCTGCTTCCATCAGCTACTGAATGAAGTTTCCATGATGACAACTAGGGCAGCCACCAATCTCCATTACAAGAGAAGCCCAGTTCAGGCACCCCACTCCACTATTGCTTTAACTACAGTCATCATTGTGGATTCCTGGGAGTTTCCCTGGCACCAGATTTCTCCCTAACCCCGTAATGACCCCCTCTATCAAGATATCTCTTTCATTGTTCTCCCTCTCCATCCTTCTCCCAACTTGACCATCCCAATTCATTCCTCATGTTCCCATCCCCCATTCCTTCCCTTTTACCCTCCTCAAACCCCAGTTTACCCAGCAGATCTCATCTATTTCCCCTTCCCAGGGCAATCCATGTGTCCCTCTTAGGGTCCTCCTTGTTACCTAGCTTCTTTGGGGCTGTGAATTGTAACCTGGTTATCCTTGGTTTTGCATTTAATATTCACTTATGAGTAAGTACATATTGTGTTTTTCTTTCTGGGTCTTGGTAACCTCAATCGGGATGATTTTTTTCTAGTTCCATCCATTTGCCTGAAAATTTCAAGATGTCATTGGAATTTTTGAGATATGTCAAAATGACTATAATTATTGAGCTAGGTTTTAGAAAATTATTAATAACTTACCACAACCTAAAAATAGTTTTTCACCATGGCTTCATTGTAATGTCTGTCTAGATTAGGAGTCCTCAAACTAAGCTGTGACCCTGTAATATAGTTCCTTATGTGGTGGTGAACTAAACCACAGAATTATTTACTTGCTACTTCACAACTATAATTTTGCAATTGTTTTTATTGTGCTGTATATTTTTCTCTGCTCCCCTCCCTTCCTTCCCCTCCTCTTCTATCCTCTCCCATGATCCCCACACTCCCAATTTACTCAGGAGATCTTGTCTTTTTCTACTTCCCATGTAGATTAGACCCATGTATGTCTCTCTTAAGGTCCTCTTTGTTGTCTAGGTTCTCTGGGGTTGTGGATTATAGGCTGATTTTTCTTTGCTTTGTCTCTAAAAGCCACTTATGAATGAGTACATATTATATTTGTCTTTCTGAGTCTGGGTTACCTCACTTAATGTGATGTTTTCTAGTTCCATCCATTTGCCTGCAAATTTCAAGATATCATTTTTTTCTGCTGTGTTGTACTCCATTGTGTAAATGTATCACATTTTCTTTAACCATTCTTCAGTAGAGAGGCATGCAGGTTGTTTCCAGTTTATGGCTATTACCAATAATGCAGCAACAAACACAGCTGAGCATATATCCTTGTGGTATGATTGAGCATCCTTTGGGTATATTACTGCTGAGTAAAACTCCATTGTGTAATTGAACCACATTTTCTGGATCAATTCTTCAGTTAAGGGGCATCAAGGTTGTTTCCAGGTCCTGGCTATTATGAATAATGCTATTATGAACATAGTTGAGTAAATGTCTTTGTGGTATGATTAAGCATCCTTTGAGTATATACCTAAGTGGTATTGCCTGGTCTTGAGGTAGATTGATTCCCAGTTTTCTGAGAAACCACCATACTAATTTTCAAAGTAGCTGTACAAGTTTCAAAACAGCAGCCTACAGAATAGTAAAATATCTTCACCAAACCCCACATCTGACAGAGGATTGATCTATAAAATATATAAAGAATTCAGGAACCTATGCATTAAAATACCAAATAATCCAGTCTAAAAATGGGGTAAGATCTAAACAGAGAATTCTCAACAAAAGAAGCTCAATTGGTCGAAAGACATTTAAGTAATTCTCAACATCCTTAGTAATCAGGGAAATGCAAATCAAAACAGTTCTGAGATAACATCTTACACCTGTAAAAAGACTTAATATCAAAAACACTGATGACCGCTTATGTTCGAGAGGATGTGGAGCAATGTGAACACTCCTCCATTGCTGCTAGGTATGCAAACTTGTACAACGGATTTTTAAGAGGGGCCTTAAAAGGCAAAGAGCATTTCCTTTTCTGCTCTCACTACTGATGTTCTAATAATGACATAGTTCAAATGATGGCAACGGCCTTTGACCACAGGAATATAAAGTAAAATATATGAAAAGAAATCTATCCTTTGAGTCTCTACAGAAATACAGATATGACTAGGAAAATACATATCTGACAATTAATGTGTTCTACTACTCTGATTCAAACTGCTTATTGCTGCATCCACTGGCTAAGGTGTGTGTTGTTGAGGAAGGGTATAAGTTATTGATGAAAATAATTTAATAATTCAAGTTTTCTAAAAGCATTAATGTTTAACAAGTTCTTATTTAACTGCTATACTCAGGACAATAGGGTTCTATATGTAGACAAAGCCCCCCAAAATAAAGCAAACTACCGTGATTTGTTGATGCATTCCCAAGAATTGAAAATAAAAAGAAACCAAGAATTAGAATTTATTACTACAAGTTTCTCCACAGGCTAATAAAAAGACTGCTACATAATTTATTAACTTCTACCTGTATGTATGTAACATTTTAAAAATTAGATTGACAATTTGGGATGAGTAGAAAAGCATTCTTTTTATGTCTAGGTCAAAGGAGTAGAATAGTTTACAAATTAAAGCCCTATAGGGAGCAATGCAAATTAATTCAGATGAATATGAACTGGTGATGAGAACTATGTCTACCTCATCAAGTTAACACCTTAATTGGTTGCTTGTACAATTACTACTAAAATTTTAGTGTTCCATTTTGCCAATACCAGGATAATTGGGGAGCTTTTAGGACACGAAGTGAAGGGCGTAGACCATGTAAACTATTTTAAAATGCATTGAAAATTAATATCTCTTATGTTTAGTTGGTTTTGTATTCATTTTCTATATCCACAGAGCAGTGTTTCTTTAAGAAATTGAAGTTCCCTGAAAGGCAACGTTGTGGGCCCATTGCCAGAATTATTTCTCTACCAGTAAGAAGGGTCTCTGGAACTCCTGCTTCATCTAAGATATTGTGTGAAGGTTGCTTTCTAACTACATTATGTGGAAGCCCAGTTAATACTGCTAAACCATACAAAGCCTCAACTTTAAAAATATAGTCATACAACAGTGAGCAAATAGTAACCATTAAATAAACTCTCTGTAAACCTTTACATCAGTTTAGTAATTTTGAGGGGGTTGAGACAGGGTTTCTTTGTGTAACAGCCCTGGCTGTCCTGGAACTAGCTCTTGTAGACCAGGCTGGCCTCGAACTCACAAAGATTCACCTGCCTCTGCCTCCCGAGTGCTGGGATTAAAGGTGTGCACCACCACTGCCCGACCCCAGTTTAGTAATTTTTAATACAACAAGATGAAGCAATATTGGTGTCATGTAAGAAAATAACTTACAAAAATTCAGCAACATTTACTTTGTTTATTCTAATTAGTATGTAACTCTAGTATGCTACTCTAGAGTTTTCTTGGGTCTGAAGTCCTGGATCAAGTCAGCTGGGTCCTCTCATCAAGACCTCAGGAGACAGAAATCAATGAGTTAACTGAATTCAATCTTACTTGGGGTCCAGGCTCTTTTCAGGCAATTTGGTTGGCAGAACTTGATCCACTGAGGTTTTAGGACTGTGGTTTTCAGGGAAACTCTCTCTTTCAAACTGTACTGGAGATGATTCCTGCTGCTTAGCATTTCTAAAATCTCTCATTTCTGATCTCTGGAGCCCATTTTAAGAGGTTCCTCTAATTCAGCTAGCTGACCCCTTTTGTTTAATTTAGAGTTAATTCTTCTGAGATGTTCTTTTGCTTTTAAAATCTCTTTACTTCTGCCATATAACAAGAATTAAAATAGGAAGTATCATGCCTACAGGTTCCCTCTTGTCTTTCTGGGGAGAAGGGGTGTGTGAAGATCAGGAGTTGAAATTATGGAGGACACTATAGATTTCCACCTGTGTCTTCATCTGCCCAGGTATTTGGAAAGCCATTTTCATGGTAAGTTCTTTTTGTTGTTGTTGTTTTGTAAATATTTATGCTTTATTTTAAGAATAAGTGTATGGTTTAATAAACTATTATAACAAACATCTCTGATACCAGGTAGCATAGTGGTACTTTGTCATCTAGCTCATGGTAAGTTCTTAAAGATAAAAGTTATACCAAACAAATGTACTATTAAGCCTGTGGCATAAATTGCTTGGATTTTCTGTCAGAAGGATCTGGAAATCATCATTAAAAACTATCAAGAAGTGAAGAAATGTGAAGGAAATTGGGAGGTCTGAATAGTCCAATAAATGAAGTGTTTCTCTAGTGAAAATGTCATTGCTTTGTTAAGATAATCAGAATTAGATGATTTAAATATCTAGTTATTTAATGCTGTGAAGGACTCCATTAGACATTTGGTTATATGATTCATGATACCAGAATAACTATTTTATTCATAGGTGCAGAACACCTGCAGCAATAGGATATATTCCTACTGTGTCTTCTCTCAGTCTATGGCCTTGCAGTGTCAGGTTCACCCTTTATGACTGCGTTGTGAAAAAGAAGCTGAGCCCCTTGACTGAGCCCTTTATTTTTTCTTTTTTCTTCTTGTGCTGAGGTTATATTGATACAATCTTCTGGGGAATCATCACTATAGGCTGAGATATTGCATTCCAGTTCGGACTTCGTCTCCTTCCTCCCTTTTTTCCTCCTTATCTCCTTGCCTCCCTCTTTATTACCACAACACAGGTGGATTCTTTGGCACCAGGATCCTTGAAGCTTCTCCGGCACCAGGATCCTTGAAGCTTCTCCAGTGTCCATCTCCTGTAGAACAGGATAGCCAACAGAATCCAGAGTCCACCCACTCCTTTGCCTTGGGCTCCTTGTGGATAGCTTTACTTACTGCTCCAGATGGTAGATGGCGTACAAGTGCAGCCAACTGGGCACCACGGTGCTGTTTGGGAACTGAGCTATGTTTTCTTCAGCAGGATCTGAGTGCTAAGACCCTTAGCGAAGAGTCTCTCCCTTGGGAGTCCTATTACAGCACTGGTGGTGGTAGTTATTTCATCAATATTCCTTTGATCTTCCATTTATCCTTATTAACCAAATGGCCATTGCTCTAACTTCCTATTACAGCTAATGATTATTTATATTAAACTTTCCCATTCTAATTACTATGAATTGTCTCTGATAGCAGCAATAGGATACACTTTCCAATTTTCTGGTGACTAAAAGGTTCAAACAGATCTCCCATACCCTGTAATGACTCAGCTTTTCACTGAACATTTATTAGGCACTGTATTTGTGTCAACTACTGAGAATATAGTAAAGAGCATACAAGCAAGCTCCATCCTTATTTTTAATCATGCTAAATTCCATGTACACTGACGGCAGACAAATGGAACATAAAACAGAGTGTGCTTAGTTCTGATGGAGGCATAGCACATACCGAGTCAGGAGAGAGGATAGGATGCTAGAAAGTTCATTATGAGTTATGTGGGTAGGCACCCCACTCCTGCAGAAATAGGCATGTGCACTGAAAGTAAAGGCGATGAAGGAAGTTTCAAAGAGGGATAGGAAGAAAGCTTGTCTTAGAAAGATGTTCTTAGCTTTTTTTCAGACATGGCAAGCTTTCTGAACTAAAGTAACGTTATCTGCAATTTTACAAGCATTCTGAGAACTTGGACAATTTTCAGTGTTTCCTCTAACATTTTTTCCTATGACAATAAACAGAATTACATTAAGATATCTGTGCTTCTCCTCTTTGTACCGTCACTTCTGTAAATGTGTGTCCTGCCTAAGATAACTTTAGAAGGAAGGGCTTGCTCTAGGTTTCTTTTTAAAACTTTATTCCATACACGGAATTAGGTACAATTTGGGGAGATGGCATCAAACTAATCCTCTAATTGATTTGAGTCCTTGGATGTCAAAGGCTCACTCTTTCATGTATATATCGATCATTAACTGTCTGTCATTGCCTCATCTATTTTAATCCACAAATTTTTACTCAGTAATAACCTGTTCCACAATTTTTTTATTTTAGATATCTCTAATAGAACTCTCTCTGCCATACCTCGTTTCAGGTCACCTTAGAGTGAGCTCACAATTCTTACCCAACCATAGCAAAGACCACTGCAAGAATAATCAGATAAAAATGATCTTTTGCCAGTTGTGTCTAGGTAACCAATTTTGTCAGATACAATTATAAACTATAGACATGTCTATAAATCCCTTTTATTTTGACCTAACACTTTTCTCAGATCCGAAGTTTGAGCTGTCATTTGTAATATGATATAACAGATTATAAATATGAATGAACTTATCTTGAGTAGTAAATATTGTGGTAGCTACAATAGTTTATTTCAGATAAGCTTAAATTAACATACAAAATAGGTATTCATAACCCAATCATATAGACTTACAGATATAAAATGAAGACATTGTGAATACTGGAATCTCAACAGAAATATCTTTTTAATTTTCATAAAGTATAAATTGATCATATTCTTTTCTATCTTCCAACCCTTTGCAGATCTTCCCCATTTCCTACCCACACAACAGCATGTTCTTTCTCTCTTGAAGAATAATTTAGCCTGGCGGTGGTGGCGCACACCTTTAATCCCACCACTCGGGAGGCAGAGGCGGGCGAATATCTGTGAGTTTGAGGCCAGCATGATCTACAAGAGCTAGTTCCAGGACAGGCTCCAAAGCTACAGAGAAACCCTGTTTTGAAAAACAAAAAAAAAATAAAACAAGAATAATCTAACAATAACTTGGATAACTTGGAGAGTATTTTGTGTTGGCCAACTGCTTCTGAGCTTAGGACTTTCCTGGAGGTGGTTGATGTACCCAGTGACATTTCATTGAAGAAAACTGATTTTCTTTCCCAGAAGCAACCATTTGCAAATAGCTTCTGAATTAGAGGTGGAACTTTGTGCTCACAGGACCTGAGTTCAATTCCCAGCACACTCATGGTGACATAACCATCTGAAACTCTAGTTCTTTGGGAACCAGTATCCTCTTCTGGATTCTGCTGGCACCAGTCATACATGTGTTGGAAATACATACATGCAGAAAAGCAACTATACACATAAGGTAAACAATTTTTAAAAGACTCCTGCTTTCTGGTCTTTATATTTTGATTTCCATTAAAAATTACAAGATCTCCTGAGTAAATTGGGAGCATGGGGACCTTGAGTGAGGGTAGGGAGAGGCAGGGAGGGGAGCAGAGAAAATGTAGAGCTCAATAAAAATCAATAAAAAATATTGTGGAGAAACAGCCAACAATGAAAATAGAATTAGACCTAATGTAGAAAGAGAAAAGTTTCCCACAAGGAGAGGGTCATGTTTTGCTCTCTCTCTCCCTCTCCTTCCCTCCCTCCTTTCTTCCCTCCTCTCTCTCTCTCTCTCTCTCTCTCTCTCTCTCTCTCTCTCTCTCTGTGTGTGTGTGTGTGTGTGTGCACGCACGCATGTTTAACTTCTGGCAAGAAGAGTCTGCTGTGCTTTCTCAGGGCGACAGTTGATAGCATACATAATCTGGATTTTTCTATGGGGCAGCTGTGGTTATTTTTCTTCTTGTTGTGGGCTATATCCCAAGCAATTGCCATTCTTTCGACAAGTTTCCTAATAGTCATCTCTAAAGATACAGAAAACATTAATTTTTAAGCTTTCTCTTGCTCCACATTGCCCTTGGCACAGAAAGCAATGGGACACACACTTTCCAAAGCATCTAAGTGTGTGCTCAAGCTGGAAACCCTTAATCCTGATCCACTAAGGAAAAATGGAAATGATTTAGTGGGGCACAGATCAACACCTAAGAAACACACCACATGACTGAAAGATCGAGGATGACATCCTAAAATATGGGGGAGGTAAATGGGCAGTTTTCAGAAAGGAGTCCTGGGGCAACAGTAAGAAATGATCAAAGAGAAGCATGGCTAATGGCTTTAAAGCTCCTGGTAAATTAATGAGAACAGTGGTCTAGGTTCCCTCCTGGACTTGTACTGGGTTCCCCACACAGGCAGAAAACAAAGTTCAAGTTTTGATGCAAATGAACACAATTCTAAGTGTTCAAAGTGGATTTACAATATAACTGTCTTCTTAGTGTGTTTATTTTTCTTCTCTACAAAATATGCTATGCATTTTGCCTGTATCTAATCTTTCAACATTTTTTATTTTGTCACATACTATTCAGCTTCATGTGGAGTCCTGTGTGGTGCACACTGACTTTTCTTTTAATATGTGTACAAGCTACGTTGTGTTCTAAAGAGAGGAATCATTGTCAATGCCTCCAAAGTTCTTGTTCTACTTCTCTTATTTTGGATACTTTTCTAATAGCATAAAATTTTAGAAGTATTAATCCATTAGAGAACAATGACGAACAAAAACATCTATGAAAAATGATACTAATCTTTGAATTCCTATTTCATTTACACCTTAGATATTATTATTCTTATTTATTTTTATTATTTTACTTTAATTAGTATTTTGCCTGCTAATATTGTGGTGTGGGGGGTATATCACATGCATGCCTGGTGCCTGTGAAGATCAGAAAAGGGTTTCAGATTCCTGAGATTAGAGTTAGAGCTGTCAGCTGCTATGTTGGTGCTGGGAGTCAAACGCAGGACCTTTGGAAAAGAAATAAAGGCTCTTAACCATTGGGCCAACTCTCCAGCATGAACATCATCACCATGTTATCCAATCTTGTGGGAACAGATTGGACTTTACCAGAAATTAAGTTAATTAAATAAATTAAGAATAATAATTTCTTGCCTATGATTCCAGGCTTTTATATCTTTCAAAAATTGAAATGTTTGTTAAAGACATAAACTTTTTCCTATGGAATAAGGTAATTTTTAAAGAAAAGTTAAATTAATGACTCCTTTAGACAGGTAAGGGCTCCAAAAAATACAGTGCACTGCCTCTTCATTTTCTTTTGTAATATAATTCATTCAATTTGCATTTTTCTTCAACTCAATTCATGTAAATGATTGTTCTATTTAGGTTATCATATTTATGGTCAGTAGGTTGTAATACTTACATTGGAATATCAAATTCATATAAATTTTATTATTGTAGGAGAAACGGGCTGTATCCCACCGCTTGGCTAGCTTAAACCCTGAAATAACCACACAGAAATTGTATTAATTAAATTACTGCCTGGCCCATTATATCTAGCCTCTTCTTGGCCAACTCTCACATCTTGATCTAACCCATTTCTATTAATCTGTGTTTACCATGAGGTTGTGGTTTACCGGGAAAGATTCAGCATGTCTGACTCTGGTGACTCCATAGCAGCTCTGTCTGCCTGCCTTCTTTCACCCAGCATTCAGTTCTCTTTTCCCCGCCTATCTAAGTTCCGCCCTATCAAAAGGCCAAGGCAGTTTCTTTATTCAACCAATGAAAGCAACACAAATACAGAAGGACCTCCTGCACCATTTTATGATTATGATTTCTTGATTATGTAATTCATTTGGTAGTTAGTTAGGTTACTTAAAAAGAAAAAAAAACTGAGTATTGAGTATAGAAGCAGATACATTGCAAATACATCCTGGTATCAATTCTCTCTGACTCTTAAAGAAGATAAACATTCACAGACATACTTAATTACAGTCAGAGCTACTTAATTTATTCAAATTGATCAATGTAGGGAAGAAAGTCCACAGAGTCCTTCTATGTGATAAAGTTGAATTTCTAAATTAAATTTGATAAACCGTGACTGCCTGAGAATTCTGCAGGAGTCACGTAGATAGATGTCTTATTGACAGGTGGCCATGCGCTTGCTGCACATTTCCCTATTAGCTCACACTGGTTATCGGGATGAACACGAACAATCGCTTAACCTGATTATTAGTGCAAAGCCCTGGTGAAAACTGTAAGATGGAAAGGGCGAGACTTGGTAGATGACTCTAAGGCATCACCACCTTCCTGACAGGTGGGGCTGATGCACGCGTGAAGTGACAGAGATCTTTAGAGCACATACAGGACCTTCACAGGTTCAAATCACATGACACAGTGAAGGGGAAGTGGACTGGACGCAAAGCCCACCCCTTTCCAAGAAGCTACTTACAATTGATTCCTGCTGGAAAAGGGAAAACAAGTTTTCTCCAAAGAACTGTCACTTGCTCTATCAACCGCACTCCATGCCAGGCCCCGTGCTCAGGAGTAGCTGCAGAGCACAAAACAGACTGCAGGGATTTTTGTGTGCTTATTTTGTTTCATTTCAGCATTTTTTTTTGCCATATTAGGTTATTTTGTTGTTGTTTGTTTTCATTTTTGTTTGAGCTTTTTGTTTTGATATTTTAGGGATGGAAAGAGAAAGAAGATAAAGTTGGGTGGGTAGAGGCAGGAGGATCTGGGAAGAAGTTGGAGATGGGAAAAAAACTATGATCCAAATATATTTTATTAAAAAAATAAAAAATAAATATGAAAAAAAAATGTTCATTTAACTAAAACATTTTTAAATGTATTAACTAATTTAAATATATAAATGTCAATCCTTTGGTTGTTTATCTCACAACAGAAATTATGGCTAAGAAAAACTAAACTGAGATGTAATGGAATAATAGGATTAGGATCATGTGAAATTAAAACCTTCTGAGATAATGTATCTACATATCAAAACCCATCCTTCAATGCCAATCAAGCTCATTGTGGCATTCCATTTCATATCCATTGGTGTGAATGAGCATCAGTTCATTGAACAGAGGAAGCATTTACAATTTTGGAAGGAGTTTTGCAAACAGTTTTTTTTTCTAAATATAGAAGAGGTATACACAATCTTTTGCCAATCTGCATTGTGACATTCTCCAAGATAAGCCACTTCAAACCAACAGTAGCTACTCATTTCATTGAGTTGCAGAGAGGTTTGCAAATTAAATTCTTACTTCTAATGTCAAAAGTCCAGAAAAGGGAAGCTTTCATTTTATTAATTGCTGTGAGTTTGAAAGGCCAAGTAGAAGGCAGGAGGGGTTCCTAAACAGAGGACACATTTTCCTTACCATACAATTATGCAGGGGCCAGCCTCATAGAAGGGTTCAATACTATCATGGAGGATGTGCAACTCGGAAATTGTCTTTGAAATAAACTGCAATGGTACTGTCACCTTAAATTAAAGCCTATTTTTTTCTCCCCTAAGTTATATGCCTTCATGATTCTGACTTGAACTGAACACATGTGAAGTTATTTGAATTAAAAGTATGATCTAACACCTGAATATAAGATCTGATGCTACCAAGTACAGTGTGTTAATCCCTTTTGTGATATTCACTCCCTTAGTGGCCTAAGGCAAAAGTCTTTGTCTAGGTTTCAAAGACATATAAAAGTATGTGGAAATGTGGAAATTGCATGCGCCCTCCCAAGCTCTCTACCTCAATCAAAGGAAGAAACTTATTTGAGATTCAGTCCACATTTGAAAGAAAACTTAGAAGTGGTTTCTGTAGGCAAATAAAATTCTTGAAGCCTTCTTCTCACCTCAGTATGAATGAAATCCTTCCAAGCCTCTCGAGGCAAGTTGAGGAATGATTCTCAAGGAGACACTGACCCCTGGAGGCAAAGAGGTCTGCCTTTTGGACAGACCTTGCCTCTTTTAATATCAGAGATACTAACTGATAGACTGACAAGAAGAAGGAATGAGCTCTGTGGCAAATCTCAACATATACCTGTTCGGCTACCCTATCCTTTCTTCCATATCTTCTCAAATATTTGTAGAAGACATGTCAAGATCACAAATGGTGGAAGCTGAGATTATAACATTTGCCATTACTGTCTCACCTTGAAGGAAAAATGGGTTTTACTCAACACTAAAGAAAAGATTATAGAAAGATTACAAGAAAAAAATAATTAACCATCTATAATTGTCTATTTTACAGAGATGAAATAAATCATATGAAGTCCCCAAATAGCAGACAACAAGAAAGTTGATTGAAGATTCTTCAGAAATATTGTGGATGAACCAAAATTTTTGAAACATTCAAACTGAGATGAGAGTCAAGAAAGAATCATGTGACAAGCCTCAGATACAGTTCTGCTATGCCACATTCCTGATCCCTGTATCTTCACTTTTGGTGACTTGATGGATTTGCTCATAAAGAATCTATAAACATCATTGACTTCATATGGCAAAGAAGGAAGAGAGGGGGGAGGAGCTGCTTGCTCTGTATTCTAGTTAGTTTTCTGTGGCTGCGATAGACAGTGTGAACAAAAAGCAACTTTGGGAAGCTAGGAGTTTATTTGACTTGCATGTTCATTGTGAGACAATTCAGAGCCTAAGCTCAAGGCAGGAACCTAGGCAGGTACTGAGAAGAGGCCAAGGAAGAAGCTGCTTACTGAACTCTCCATGGTTTGTTTGGCCGATTTTCTTATTCAACCCAGGACTTCTTGGCCAGGGACAACACTGTCCACAGTGGGCAGGACCCTCCCACATCAATCATCAATCGAAAAAATGTCCCACAGAGATGCTCATAGGACTATCTGATGGAGACAAATCTTTAACTGAGATTCCCTCTGCTCAGATATGTCTAGGTTTGTGTCAAGTTGACAAAAAACTAAAATCCCGTCTGGCTGACAACTTGAGGCCAAAATGTAAAGTCTGCCTGAGAAACCATGAAGTTCTCCAAGATTCCTCTCTTCCTGTGATGACACAAAGTAAAATAATTTAAGACACTGAGTGGTTCTGACATTATTCCTGGTGACTCAAATGTTTGATGGACTACTTATCTTCACAGCAATGATTAATTCAAGTGAGAGGGAATTTGATTATGAGAACACATCAAGTTGTTATAGTTCTGATCACTAAATTATAGCAAAGAAAGAACAGGCAGCATTTTTTCAATAATTTACAATAAAATTATCTGTTCTTCTCACTCCAAAAAAGGAAATAAAGTTGGAAAAAGCAACACTTACTGACACCTCATATATTCAATATGCCAAATTATATTTGTGCTTAGAGCTTTGTATTTTACCTTGTTCTATAGCTTTCCTTATGGCTGCCTGTCCATTGAATAACTGTGTTTAGTACTATAACATCAGAATAGAAAGCAAAAGAAAAGATGTCCTCAACATTGTAGTGACTTTATTAGAGCCAACCATGCTTTATCTCCATCGATATTCTACTCTAAGGAAAACAATCTTTAAATTGGGAAACAAAGGTAACCTGTTCCTCACCCTATAAAATATGTATGTTTTTAAAGTACCTCTAAGTTCTTGCTTCAAGCCCTTAAGTGTATCTCAACTTACCTATACTTTAAATTCCTCTACCCTTGAATCTAAATTAGTATCGCTTGCCTCATCTCATTTTGGAAGAAAACTATTTTGATGACAAAAGTAGCTATAATTAATCAGTAATATAAATAATCTGATTGAGAACATATTTTTAAAACAAAATCTGTTGCAAAGAAAAGAGCAATTTCACCACCAAAGAACTGCTTTTGGCATTTTAAGAAGTTTGTTCTTGGTTTAGCTGAGTCTATAAACTATATTTATTTCCATAATCAAGTTTTGTCACATAAGACTGTTGTAAAATTTTGTTTTGCATTGCTTTTGTGTTTTAATAATCTTTTTATTGTTTGATGATTTCATAATGCACATAATGTGAGTTGATCAATTCTACCCTCCTTTCTCTCTTCTCATAGTCTTCCACTTTCCTTCCCAACTTCATGTGCTCTGTAAAAAAAAAAAAAAAAAATCTGAGTCTCTGATTGCACTTGTGCCTCCTGTATTTACCCCAAGGTGAGACCATCTACTGGAGCATGGGTAGACTCCTGGTGACTGTATACCTAAAGAAAACTGACTCCCTTGCCCCCAAAGCCATCATTTGCTAAGTGTTCTTCAGATAACATTGGGGCTTCAGAAGTTCTTCCCTTATGGATCCTTTTATGATTTTGAATGGCTTGATCTTGTGAAAGTCTTGGTGATCCTGGAAGCTCATGCACTGGTCTTGCCATTTTTGATAAGTGCTCTTTTTCTGCAGGTATTCACTGCCTCTGACTCTTATGAGCTTTCCAGTCTCTCTTACATGATGACCCCTGAGACTTGAGGGGAGATAAAATATAATATAGATGTCCCCATTAGAGCTGAACATCCCATAGTCTCTGATTCTCTGCACACTTGCCAGTTGTAGCTTTCTATATACTACAAAAATGCTCTAACAAGTGTTGAAGGATACACTAGTATATGGGTATAAGATAAGAATTTGGGTGCAGTTTATTACCATATGTATTTAGCAAAATAATAGCATTAAGTCTTCCCTAGGACATCAGATCTAGCCAGCCATGCAATTTTAATCTGACTAATGGTATCAATAATAAGTTCTGCCCTGTGGAGCATGAATTAAATCTAAAGCAGAAAATGATCTGTTGCTACCATAATACTCATGCCACTATTGTACCAATGGACATATCTAGCCCTGGGAGCGGTTATTGTAAATTGCAGGATTCACAACTGAGTAAAAGTGTAGTTGACTTGTTTCTTTTAGTTGCATACATAGAGGCTTCCAGCACTATAAACGCTAGCCAATAGGGAAAAAACTTCAAGAATCCTATATCCATGCTATAGGTTAGTAATATCTGTCCCCAGTTCCCATCCTTACGACTTACTTTGTAGGTTTCATTATTTTGATTAAGAGAATTAAGAACAAAGGCTGTCTTTACTGAGATTTTATTTTATGAGCATCCAATTTCTATTTTAAAGCATATATTTCAAAGCTTGAGAACATTTAGTTATAAATTTACTGCAAGAATTAATGCTTAAACACAAATGACTAATTCAAACGCACACTCAGGAAACTTTTGCTGTACAGTTATGCTTTTTGATTCTTTTATTTATGGGTAGTTTCTTAATAATTTGAAGTTTCTCCTGATTTATTGTTAATAAGCTTGTCTTTGTTGCAGTTTACCTACTGGACTTAGGTGTTTAATTGCATCTAAAGGAAGTCACCTGTGGTTGTGTAGCTGATTAATGCTTCTTGTTCTAGGTATTTTTGTTGTTAGTGATCTATGACAGTATCCAACATGTAAAAAACAGAGGGAAAAACAGTTGCCATTTATTTTTAAAACCACAGAGAGTATGTATTCTATGAGTGCTAGGTTAAAATCTGAAATGAGAAGAAATCTTGGCTTATGAATATGTACCATAAAGATCCCAGAACAAGGCCATCTTCATGGGTGGTTCATTAGGTTCCAGCGCAGGGCCACGTGTGTTAGGCTCCAGGACAAGACCATCTTCACATGTGGTTCACCCATGAGCTCGCACAACAGCCTTTGCCGTTGAGCATTCTGCAGCTCCCAGTTCCTCTGTTCTGATTTCCTCTGCCGAACTGATTTCAAGCAGACTTTTCTGTAGGTCACTTTCAAAACCTCTGACTTTCTAATGTGCCAAGCACATTAGAAGAAGCTACGGCTTTCATCTCAACGGCTGCTTTGGCTCATTGCTCATCTCTAATCCTATTCATGAGGTGGAGGTGATGTAGAACTCAGATTGATTAGTTCTCTGTCAATCTAACATGCAAACTATAGGCCAGAGGCTGAGCCAGTTCTTTAAAAACATGCTGAATTTAGGGCAGGGAGATACATTTGAAAAGGAAAATTAAGTAAAATTTGTAGGCAATTTAGTTTTAGACGCCTGAAGCGCTTATAGTGTGCTCATTGCACACGTAATGACTGAGCACAGAAAGCTTTAGCAACCGGACCTTTCCGTCTAGATCCCAGTGGTGTCAGCACCCAAATGCTACAAACCAAGTGTTTTCTACGTCCCCACAGCCTTGAAGCCCATGTGCAGGGTCTGCACAGTCCGCCTGGACCCTCGAATAAAGGGGCATTTGATTTGTAACTTTAGAGTGTTGAAAATTATTTCCTTTGATTGGGAGGTAAAATAAATGGCAGAAAGAAATTGGTATCTTACTTCAGATGCCAGCTCAGCCTTACACTACACTCTTGTCCTTAATTGTGCCTGAGGCAGAAAACCCACGGTTACTTAATCCTTCAAGAATTAATGGTGTTGGCCTTTAAGATTTAGTGATTTGATGACTCACGCAAAGGAGACTCTGAAAGTCTTCTATGAAGTCCCTAACATGTAAAAATCAGTTGTCACATCATCTGAATTCTGATGAAGAGGTTACCACTTAATCAACATGTTGCCATCATATCACAAAGGCTATATACTTCCTTGTCTAGAAGCCAGAGAAACTCACTGCCTGTACATATACCAAGAACATGAAATAACCCTACTATATATGTCACTGTCTGTCAGTTCAGGAGCTAAGAGTAAGGGAGTTTGCTTTCCCTCAAATCTGAAATGCTGTGATTGGGCAAAAAATAATGAAGTTCTAGACAAACAAGAAAAGAGGGATTTGTACTATAAACAGTGCTGATCAGACAGTATGGTTGTACTAGCAGGCATAACCAAGCCACTTCGTGGAGGAATTCTTTGTTCCATGTTACTATGAGGTAATCAGAAGGAAGGAAGAAGCCACAGAGATATAGACAATTATAGAAGTGACATGTAGTAGTAAGGTTTGCATCCCCATGACAAAAAATGGACAGAAACTACTTATGGGAGAAAATCTTTGTTTTGGAACACAGTTTAGAGAGCTCAGTCCGTCACATTGACAGGGCCATGACTGAGCAGCTTACTCATGGTAGTAGGGGTATGAGGTGGTGATTGCTCACATGATTGACGGTCAAGAGACAGAAAAGGCAGCCTACCAGGACTGGGCTGTCACCTTGGTTGGCCTGCATCTAATAGTCCACTTCTACCTGTGCCCTGTTTCCTAGAGATTCCACAGCCTGACAGTATGTCACTACCAATCTGGGAAAGTAGCACTTGAAACAACACAGCTTTTTTAGCTACTAACAAAGTAAGGTTATCTACTTTGAAATATCTAGCATTTGTCTGCCAAAACCACATGGGTCCACATTCTCCTTTTTAGGTATTCTGAAAAGAATGTTAAAATTTGCAATAAATTTCCTTAAAATGAAATGAATCACTCGTAACCCCAAAAGAGACTTTTGGGGTGCTGTAAGTGGGCTATATCTGTTAGAGGCATTGTCAGTTCTCAAGGATTTTCTCCTGCTATATCTCCACCAGTGGACAGTTTGCTATCATTACCAACTCTTATTCAGACATCAAGATCGAGCACGTAGGAAACAAACAATAAAGCAGGCTCACGGAAAAGCCCCTGATCTATCCGTGGTTTTGGTCCCAAATACTCTAACCAGTCTTTGGCTTGGATCTATCAAATAATTGCCAAAAATCTAGAAAATGTGAGACTCTCCTCATACTAAACACAAGACTCAATCTCTTATACATTTGCACAACATAGTATAGTTTTTAATATAGTTATTTAATATACTTCTAGAAGCAAAATAACCCTACAAACACTGTACCATAGGGCATTTCAAGGGTAGACCTTTGAGATTCATACCCAGTACCTCTGTGCCAGAACCAGATATGAAAATAGAAGCTGCAGAAGTAGAGAAAGGAAAGTAAGCACTAAAAACATGCTATCCTGGTACTTATCATACTTACCATACTGAAAGTTGTGAAAGGGTAGAAGTATGGCTTTGGAACACTGATGAATTCTGTGACAGTCAGTAGGCAAGTTTGGCTATGACTTTCAATGCCAGTGAGATGCTTTACTGCTAAAACTAATGGCCCAAGTTCAACCAACATGACCCACATGGTAGAAGGAACTGACTTCCATAAGTTCACCTGTGACCTCTAATGGGTGCTGTGGCATCAGTGCATGCACACACACACACATACCCCAAATAAAGCAATACTTAAAAACTGTGAGCAACACACCAAGATAGCTGAGAGCAGTGTTCCAAGTGATGACAGCAACAAGAGAAGGGTGGTGCGTGTTCTTTCACTGAGTTCTCCTTCTGTCTAGCAGTAACTACTGGTTCCTTCTTCTTTCCCACATATACTTTTCCCCTTCATCCACTCCTCTTCCCTTCCCCCCTTCTTCATTGAATTACTTCTGGTTATAATTAAACTGCCAAGAATCTCACATTAACAAAGGACATTGAGGTAGTTGGCATTTCCTCACAGGCTAATATTGTCTGAAACCACATGAATAAAATCCAAAATTCCCCAAAAACATTATTCTAGGGTTCTCCAGAGATGTTCCATACTAAAAAAGGGTTCCACCCTTTTTACGTTGTAGCAGGAATCAAACTGACACACAGAAGCATCATTAACAGTATCTTAGTTTGATAGTGTTCTATTCATCTGAATAGCTTTTAGTATATCATACCAGTGGATCTTTAAGGATGGTATTTCAAATTTATGCACAGCTTAAATATCTATTTCTTTATACTATTAACTTTTATTTCAAATAATCACATTTACATATCTTGGGTACTGCTAATTATTTATTTTAGTATGTAAATGGAACTTATAATTACATCAAGAGGTAAAACATAATGAAAGGGAAACTGTGCAATTATCTCCTAATTTAACAGGATCGTAGCAAGTGTTTTTAAATAAACTACTACCTTTTACGAAACTGGTTTAGAGAAAAATTAGATATTTTGATTTTTCATTAAAGTCCTAAAGAAAAGCATGCAATCTTTTTTACTCTCAGCATTCTTGAAAATTCCCTCAAGGAAGGCACATCAAAGTCATAATGTTTATCTTACTTATCGTTGAGCACACACCATTGATGATGTCCAAATAGTCACATTTTTATAACTTTATCACTACAGAAATCAGATTTTCCACTGATTCAAAGGTTATGAGTATGTCTGAGTAAAGTAAGCAGTTGTGTACCTTTTTAGAGACTCGGTACTATAACTGCATCCTGAGCAAAGCATTTGGACAAATGCTGAGAGACATGATCCAGCAAATTATAATCAATAGGAGTTTATTTAATAAATCAGTTGGTCCAGAGAGTAGAGCCCTGTGCGAGGCAGCGTCAAGAATTCTATGTGACCTCCCTTCATGCCGTGACTTGCTTTGCGAATTGGAAAAATCAGTTAACCTCTCGGTACTTCAGTTCATCCATCTATGAACTGAGGAGGGTAACATTTGCCACCATGCTCTCCAGTCATCTGTGGAGGTTAATGAGCTTTGGAGTTTATAAAGTGCTTTTTCTACAGGCATGGGAAGACTCTGGAGGAGGACTTAGTATCATGCAACTGGGAAAAAAATTTCTTAGAGCTCCAATAACATACTCTTTTTTAAAAAAAAAACTACAGACATTACAAAATACATGATAAAATATCCCCAGTAGATTCTTCCTGTGCTTGCCATGTTATCAGAGGAATATGAACGCTTCTGAGCCCCAGCTCTGTACTAGGCACACACCACTGAGGGTAGTTACATCCGGAGCATCTGTGCCCATAGTTCCCACACGTTAGACAACTCTTCCAACCTCAACTCCAAGTATTTTCATTCTCGCAGTTCATCAAAGTAGTGTCTTCTCTTTGCACAGCATTATGAACTGAATATTAATTTGAAAATAAATAAGCGTTTTCATGCAATTAATTTGTCTACTACTTAATGACACTTGGAATAAAAAAAAAACTTTAAGACCTTGAGTAAAACCGGCAGAAGTAAGATTTTGCACCAGCAGGAGATCTGCCCTTCCCTCCTGCATCTGCTGCAACTGCAGTGTCAGAGCTCTGATCAAGCTAAAAAGGGAAACCATAATAGCAGGGTTTTGTCAGGATTCTGGAATTTGGTATAATCCTAAAATCTCATATTTTACTGCTTTAATTAATTGTATGCTTTATATATTACTTCAGACTTGACTGAGAAAAAAATATCACATGAGTCTCTGGTACTAAAGGATCTAGTTTAGAGCTTTGGATGTTGCCAATGTGTTCACTCATTTAATCAACTCATCTTGAATTATAGTTCATTGTTTCATCTTAGTATTAAATATCTGCTGCACTATATTACAATAATATGTATTTATAAAAACATGTTTTTCATATTCATGTTATTTTGTTTCTGACAAATAATGAAGAAAAAGAAAAAGGAAAAAAATTAAAACCATATGGATTTTGCCCTTTGAATTTCTCCTTCAACAGAGAAAATAACTATTCAAAAAGTGCTTTCTTTGTTTTCCCCGATAATTGAAATCAGGGAAACTATATGTTATATCTCTAATATAATCAATAGATACACATGAAGTCAGTATCACCTAAAAGATTTCCAAAAAACAAAAATCCAGAATAACACTGAGGATTTTGCACACTGCCTAACCACACTTTGTTCCTGGTGGAAGATACACTTTTTAGTTTCCCAAAATATAAATGTCAGGCAAAGGTGATAGAGTTAGCTTTCCAAGATCATCCCCGGTCCAGCCCTCACAACCTTCTATGTTCTCCGTCAGGCAACTGCCTGCATGACAGCCACAGATCCACATCTGTGGAGAAGCTTGACCTGAACAGCCTTGCAAGTGAAGGCTGTGGAGAGGACGGCGTGGGAAGGGTGTCTCTTGCAGCTCTCTCAAGCCCCAGGCATATAGTCAAATATTTATGGAGGTTTTCTTACTTATTTTGAATTCAGATATGTGAGTGTTTTGCCTCCATATATGTCTGTGCACCACTTGTGTCCAGTGTTCTCAGGGGTCAGAGAAGGTGTCAGAAGCCCTTGAACTGGATTCCAGAAGGTCGTGGGCTTCCCTATAGGTTCTGGGGACTGAATTCCTGTCTTATGAAAGAGCACTGAGTGTTCTTAACCACCCAACCACCTCTCCAGGACTTACTGTATATTTTTGAAGATAATGTTTTTAGTTGTCAAAGTAAAACATCATCAAGCCTCCATTATTCCTGGGTATCCCAAACCTCTATATTTTTGTTTTATTTTGAGATAGGGTCTGGCTACACCTGTACATTTTCAAAAATAAAACATTCTGACTTCACAGGTACAAAAGTCCTAATATTCTTTAGTTATAAACATCATTACAATTATTTCAGTGAAAGAAAAACAAGAAACATTACCATTCTATGCACAATTTAGAAAGTTTCTTCAGCCATTAGGATGTGTTACAAATTAATTTGAAAAAATAAAAAAAGAAGATAAATGCTATTTATCCTAATTCAATATTATTAAAGAAGAGTCAAAATGAACAAATTTGGGAAGTTACTCCCAAATCTGATACCTCTTCATAAATTAATTATGACTGCCTTAAATGATATATAATCTGTAATTCATACAACAGATTTCATTTAAAAACTATAAATGATTAATAAAATACTGGAGACAATAAAACATTATGTTGTAAATTAATTGGAATATGCTTTCCAGAAGCCAAGCACACACACACACACACACACACACACACACAAATGACCAGTGTTGTCTTACCTCTGTTAGTAGAGCTGCCTGAATTTGAGCTCAGCTGTGGTATTTGCCAAATGACCCACTGATCCTTGTGAAGTGAGCCATTTCAAACTGAGGTACACTGATTTCTATGACAATTCTGGTTTTAGTAAAACAGGAAATCATGTGCCTGGCAAAGCACTCAGGACACCCTCGAGAATTAGCCGCTCAAGCAAGGACTGCTGAATCAATTTTCTAATTTGGCCACATTCCTGACTCAAACTTTTCAGACTTCTTAGAGTGAGTCAGGAGTGTTACTGGGAACATTGTGTAACATCATGAGCACTGTAGGAAAAATCAGATTTCTGCAAGTCCTCTCCCCCGTCCTCTGATTGGCAGAAACTATGGCTGGCATACTTTGATGGCAGCCTGTGCAGAACAGTTGTCACGGCATGATCCTAAGTGGCTAAGCGGGGTCCTTCCCGACTTCTGAATGACAGTTTCATGAGGCTATGTTCTTCAAACTTGGTACGAAATCCACGGGCTTGTTTTATCCATGCATGTAAAACTTGGTTCCATTTGTGGAATCCTTGCAACATTATCTTGACTTTATCTGCATACTTTTGGTCTCAGTAGAATAGAAATGCTTGTGTTGGAAAATTCCTGGACAGTGATTTTAGAGGTCCATGACTGCAAAAAAGAAAGAACTATTTCCTCCATCTTGCTGCTTGACTTAGCAAAATAAACTCATTTTAGTTTTAAAAATGCAAGCAAGAATTGAGTTGCACAGAGCCCTTATTTTTACTTTAAATGATTTAATCTTTTGCCTTTACATAACCTTTAATATTATCTTTTAATAAAGTGAGTAGGCTACATTTTGGTATTAAAAAGATCATTTGAAAGTATCATTTTCCAACCCAATATATAATGCATGCTAAGTACAAGAGAGAAAGTTTTATTTGGAAAATAATCTTGTCAGGCTACCAGTCAGAAGACCTGTCTGCATATTTTTATTCCATACAATTCTTTAGAAATGAGAGATATACAGGCAGCAAGGGAGAGAAGGAAAGGGTGAGAGAAAATAAATATAAAGAAATTGAGAAATTGAAAAACACATGTCTGCAAAAGTGAATTCCATACTGTTCCTAGCATTTCATTATGTATGCATGATTTCTGAGATCTCTCTGGATTAGTAATGATCTCAATACAATAATTCAATATGACATAAATGAGAATATTATGTAGTACTATTCTTATGAAATTTCCTTCTAGAACTGAAAAAATACTAACCAAACACAATCCTTTCACCGATGGTATTCACTGTATCATCAGTGAATTTTTCAGGGTTCTGATTCACTTTAATTTGCATATTTAGTATTATAAAGAAAAGTGTTTAGGGGATGAAGTGACATTGATTTGGGTAGTCAGATAGGCCCTATTAAACACAGACTCAAAGTTTTTTCACTATCTTGGCTTAAGTGAGTCTGAATGAGATGGCTCAGCTTCTTTAGCTCAGTTTTTACACCCATCGCAATTTATTGAGCTCACTCATTCAGATTTGTCACTGGATTTGGGTGGAAATATATTCTTTTGTCTTATTGATGAAGCAGCTAACAACAAAATATTTCCATATTGACATCAAAATGTAGAAGCATACATAATTGTGCACTTACCACAACACTGAGAGTATTATGGACACTACGGAAACAGATCCCATATCAGATTCTCAAGGACAACTTGGACCACTTCTCACCCCAATATCAGAAGAAACAACTATCTAGATAGCTATACACAAAACTATTTTAGATGCCACAGTAGAGGACAGACTTAGTAACTGAAACAGAAATGCATTGCCTCCCAGCCCTTTAGCTAGAAGTCTTAGATGAAGATGAAGTGTCTTTTGCTGTTTCTTTTTGGGGGCTGTAAGACACCTGGTATCTTTTCTACCTGTGCCCAGAGTTCCCCTCTTCCCAAGGATACAGTTATATCAGTTTAGTTATGATCTCCTTGACCAAATCTGATCATATGCAAAGTCATTCTAAAAAAACCACAATATTCATAGAATAATATTACATATGTGGTGCCACATTTTTGTTGGCTTTATGTCAGGGAATAATCATGACTTTACATATGGGGCATTGACAAACATAGGTCATTTCATTTTTTTGCAGTTAGTAATATTAACTCTCAAATCACACATCATACTTTACACAGTGGTGTGTATGGGTGTCCCTGAAGGACTAAGAAAAGAATAAATTTGCCTTACCAAAGACAAAGCCAGCACTACTGGTGGCTCAATATTAGCAAAGTTGTCCAGGCTCAGGTCCAGTTCTAGCCACAGAATTGACTCTGGTCACAAAGGAATGAGAAGAATGGAGATTTGAGTATGAGTGAAGCAGAGATATTATGCTCAGCTGTATAGTTAGCTATCGATAGTCAGAGAATATAACCTGGACATCCAATGACGTATACACAACCTGGCCTGATGAAAGGTGAGGGGATGCTACTGCTCTCCAATGCTGGCTGCCTCCACATCAATACGATCCAGGTACGCCCAGATTGTATCATCCTTCATCCTGGTATTTTTGGTGAGCTTATCATCCTGTTTTCTCAAATATAGTTTAGATGCACCTGTGTGTCCATGTGTTCCTGGTTTATCTTGATAAATTGATAGCTGGGAATATATGATTTGTGTGAATCAGCGTTTTTTAAGTCTTCCTCACAGCTGATGCTGGGCAGGAGGTCCTTGATCATGCACACAAACAAGGTGCAGAGTCATTCCACCTTGAATCATCCATAGGAAATGGAGCCAACTGCTGCTCCATTCAGAGCAGGGTGCAGAGCGAGCCCCTTGTCAGCAGTATTTCATTACTGCTATTGTTTAATCACCATAGACACTTATGAACATTCTTAATAATTGACATGGAGTCCAACATTTGAAAGAGATAGTTTAAAACAATTTTGAAGCTTCCTCAATCTAGTAATTCCAGACTATAAGGATATTTGTTTCTCTATTATCCATGGAAGATTCATATGCAGAAGAACAACTGAAGGCTAGAGAAAAATCCCTCCATACAGACAGTCCATTGGCTATTTGGTGATAAATAAACAGGCCATAACTCCGCTGAATAACAGGTCCTCTTTGCAGCCGCTCTGATGGTCACGTCCACTCATTCCTCCACTATCGACAGAATCAGCTCTGTCTGCGGGCAATTCAATTTGTCATTAAGACAACTGAAAACACTGGATTGACTCCTTTCTGATCTGTGTCATATAAACACAATTATTGTTAAAGTGTTCCCCAGTCCTCCATCTGACTATGGGAAAAATAAAACCTGATTTCTTTTTGTCAAATTTGACTAACAGGGAAAACAATAAAGCAGGCGCCACAATCAGTTTGCCCAATACAGCCAGTTCTTTGAATGAACGGATTTAGGGATGAAACCCAAAAGACACAAAATTCTTGAGATACTCAAACTATCTGGAGCTAAACTGATTTAGGATTGATGGCACAGTGTCTGAAAAATGCGTTTAGTCTCTTAAAATGAAAAAAAGAAAGGCATCATTGGCCGGGCATAAAACAGCATTAGGAAAATATGAAAGTTATGAAGAAAGCATATGTCAAGAAATTCCAATGACTCATGTGTGTTCTCTAATTTCACTCAAGCAGTGTAATGGGCACAGAGCACTTGTGCTCCCGTGTTTACCTATATTCAGTTAAAGTATGTCTCTAAGAGAAGACCCATGATGGCTTGGGTACTTACCTCCTTTCCTGATTTTCTAAGTGCCTCACGAATATCATCCCATTACTCTTCAAAACTATCCAGGCAAGAAATCATACAACTCATCTCAAAAATGATCCTTGACAGTGAGTGCGAATTTATATCCTCCAATAAGTGTGTATACTATATGTGCACTTAAAAGTCCTCCCTCCAGTTTTATGTTGGAGACAGAGTGAGCAAGAGAGCGATTAAGAAACCACCTAAGCAGGGTGGGATGGAAGAAAGCGTAAATCAAGAAGTTGTTCGCGGGCCACTCCCCAACATGTTTGTTTTACAAATTAACATTAAACCCTCAAATAACAATAGCTTGGTGTGGATTTTCTGTGAAGCAAACACGAAGCTCTAAATATTTAACTGTATTAAGGGCTCCCTTTCTATTTACATAATAATATATAGTGTTTATCTTTGGAGCCCTGTAAAAATATCAGTAACCATCCATAATAGGGCTCTAATGAAAGGAACCTCGCTTTAGAGTTGCCACTCTATGTTAATGCCATTTTGGTCAGGGTCTCGTAATGGCTGTTAGGATTCCGACCCCAATAGGTCAGAGAGAGAAGATGTGAAAATCCTTAATAAAATGTTGTTAGGAGCTACAGGTGGGAAATAAAGAAGCTCTTGTGACCTATAATCTTATCCCCTGCTAAAGTCACCAGCGAGCCCTCCGGGCTTCAGCAGCTGGAATTAGACAGCACACTGGTGGCGTTCCAGTCGTAGCTCTGACAGCTCGACGTAATCACCCACAGTGAAGAACAAATGAAGGGTAAGGAGTCCACCACGCTGCCCTTTCTGGGTCTAATCAGCCCGCTCGAGCCACACAAGTAACTCTGCGCTAGCAGCATTTTATTCCTATTAATAAACAATTATTCCTATTAATATTGTTTTGCTGGTCTGTTCACAAACAAACATCAGTCTCTCCCCTGGGCTTTATTTTGTGGCAAGTGCATCTAAATGAAAACTTTCCCTCTAAAGGTCTAACCCTCAGCCAATTCAACTTTGTAGTGGCATTGTCTTAAAAATCGACCCCAGGTACCAGCTCGGCCTCTATAAAACATGGTTCTATACACTGGTGCTGTGTATGTCTAGCAAAGAGACACAGGCAAAGTTTTGACCAGATTAAGGATCCTGGTGTTACTGAGCTCATTAAGTAGCAGCCTCTGTGAGTTCCTACTATGGTGTAGTAAGCTTTGACTTTCCTCTCACCTCAAGGCCATTGAGTGTGGTTCAAAACTTCCACATTTCTGGCATATGCATTGAACCTCCATGTTTAACTAGCTTATTTCCTTTGCTTAGAGAAGGTGGAGCTTAGCTTGCATTTTCCTCGATATGAAAGAGGACTGTGGTAGGGGATCATTACTATGTATTTTACACACACACACACACACACACACACACACACACACACACTAATTTTTAATGTCTTTCTTCTTTTGTTAGGGAAAACATTTATCAATATACAAAATAGTAGTATTGATAAGATGAACTATTTCTCTTAAGAGTAGTTAGACAATGACTCTTTTCATCTTTCACCACTGCTGAAAAGCATATCTCCAATTAATATAATACACAAAAGTTAATATTTCAAACACTGTTTGATCAATCCCACATGGACATTTTAAGAAGTATGTGTAGTCCATCACCTCAAAACACTGTCATCGACAAGCTAAAAGTCAGTCCTTGTATTCCAAGTAACACAGCCATGTTCATATAATTTATTTCCCCTAAAAGTTTATCATCTGTGGAAAAATGAGTTTCGTGTTGTTAGTTGAAGACCAACTCGTAGATACAATTTGTTGTCAGGTATCTGAATAATGCTAAGGTCCAGATTCAGTAGACGCTCAAGGTTTATCATGCCCTTTCCATTTCTTCACATATAAAACAACTTGATTAAGAATAGTTTATTGAGTAAGTAGTTTATTTGACAAATTATGTCAAATATTTGTTTTCTGAAATCCCAAGAATTTGTTGAGTATGATTGTACTGCACGTTAGCAAAAATAAATAGTGACTAAGGAAGTCCTATCATTAATTTGTCAGAAAAACAAGTTGTCATATCTGAAATTAATGTCATCGAAGCTCCATTTCATACAGCAAAGGGGCACTGTTGCTAATAGACTTCAGAGCTTGAAATAAATAAATCTGTGGAATCCTGTTGCATCTCTTGGGGTGTGACATTTGACAGTCTTTTATAGCACAGAACGAAACAAGTTTGTGAGCTGGAATTCAATTGTGGTGTATTGATTCCTTGCATCAGTCATTATTCCCTGCTGATTGACAGGTGAAAATTGGTTACGTTAAGTATTTCATATGTTATATTGGCTGACATTTGCTTGCCTGCTCCTGTGTCAATATTGTTGTAAAGATCTCCAGCTTTATGAGATAGCAATAGACACTGACTGTGGCTTTTGTGTGATGTTCCAGTGTTTTTCCTGACATAATTTAAGACATATTAAAAACCAGCAGCATCTTCCCTCTTGAGAAGCTTAATGCCAATATTATTGTCTTCCAGGGGAAGATCATGTATGCTCATAATCGGGTGCTAATTTCCACCCGTGCGCTCATGTTTAGGCATTAGGCACTATAACTGTAAAATTGAGCCTTCTTGATTGATTCATGTCAAGCCTCATCTCAGCTCCTGCAGGGGAAGTCATCCTGCTGACCCTTTTTACACTAAAAGAAGAGATTTGTGTTCCTTTCTTTCACCTGGAACCATCAAATTGACTGAATAATCTGTAATACATTAGTGCTGACATTTGTTAGGGGGGAATTAAACAAGACACAGTGATCATTCTCCAGAATAAAAATTGTGTTTGATTTCCAGCAGGGTTCTATTAAAGGGATGACAGAATCTGCTCTTCCAAGGTGGAAATTTGTGAATGTTCTCTGCATTAATAAATCGAGTTAACACTTTCAGTACTTATAGGACCTGATTCTATAAGTCTGAGTTTTAAAGTACAAGGATCCTTCTGTATGGCCAACAGAGGTTTGTAGCCATGGTTAGACTCTTAGTGGAGAAAGACCCCTTTATCTTTTATGTTGTTGCTTTTGTTAGGATGGTGATAGGAGGAGCCATATTGCTCCCTGGGATATAGTAAAACCAGTGTAAAATGTACTCTGTTGCCTACTTTGAAACTCATCCAGAACTACGAATAGATCAGCAAGATAAGTATCAAAGTACTGAATCTTGAGTTTTACTTTTTATTGTGCCCTCTAACTTGCAATACCTTGAAGTTAGACCAAGAGATGTCTTACAACTTATTCTTTTTACTTTAAAGAATGTACTAATCATTATCACTGAACTTGACTTGGATTTCATATTTATCAGGCTTCATTCACAACACCTGCTCATCAACTCTGGCTACCAACACGGGGCTGAATCATATCACACCCGTGTGGACATTAAAAAATCCACAGAATTTTACACCTAACTTGTTTGTGTAGGACCAGTTTTCAAGATGAATTTTTCATAAGTGATTTGTTTTCCATTATGTGTTCCCACTTCTCAGAAGTACCACTTAGAAACGGACCTTTTCCTCTTTTGACTGCATTTGTTGAAGCAGTTGTCAAGTTTATTAATTGGGGTCATTTCAAAGTACTGACACACTTCTCTTCCAGATACTTCAAACTGTGTAGAGCAGGTTTTAATTGAGCAGGTTTTAAAAGAAGTCATGCAGAAAAAAACAAAAATTTTCACCTCTTCCATTATAACTTGCAAAATAGATGATCAATGAGCAAGAGGGAGGAAAGCTATCAATATCTACATAAACTGATACCTTAACTTGATGGAGGATGTGGGGATTTTTTTTGCTTCATTTAATTTGACTTGGGGAGAGGCAGGGAAAGGAGCAGAGAAAAATGTAGCACTCAATAAAAATCAATTTTAAAAAAAGAAAAAAATATTTGACATGTTCATTTGTTCAACATCTAACAATGCATATTTTGTCTCGCAAACCTTTATTAAATAAGCACAAATCCTATAGTTTCTGCCAAATATCTTTTAAGAAATTAAATATATATACTAATTGAAGCTATTGAATCCACAGTCCCTTGTGAGAGAGATAAATCAATCTACTTACAGAAAAATAGGCTAAATGACAAGGGGGAAGCTGTACAAAACTTCCCTTTGAGACAGATGCACAGACTGGAAATAAAAGTCCAGAAAAGATACACCAGGAAAATGGACATTGAAGAAGCTATCAACTCTAAAGAGAGACAAACGTGGTCACTGTATAATGATGTAATGGTAAATTCAAGAAGAGACTAGAACAATTATAAATCCATATGCACTCAACACTGAAGCGCCTAAATCCATAAGGCAAATGTTAATAGGTCTGAAACAAGAGATGGGCTGTAATGTAATATGAGAGGACTTCAACATCCCTTTCTCAACAATGATAAGATCACTCAAAGTCAGCAAAGAGCCATCATATTTAAGCTCTAGACCAAATGGACCCAACAGATATTTACAGACATTCCTAGCAACAGCTGCAAAATATGTGTTCTTTTTAAGTACACATGGAATTCTCCAAGACAGATCATATGTTAGGCCAGGAAGCAAGTCTCAGCTCATTGAAGACAATAGAAATATCTAGCATGTCTTCTGCCACAGTGGGATGAAACGCGAAATCAGTAAAAGGAAGAAACTCAGAAACATTACAGATACAAAGGAACAAATGTCAACCAGTGAAAATGCTAAAATGATAATGACAAAACTTGAGACAAATGAAAATACAACCCACAAAAGCAATGAAATGGAGCAAGGCCAGCTCTAATCAGGATGTTTACAATAAGTAATGCCTACATCAAAGAAGAAGTCTCAAGTAAAAACCTAACATAGGCTGGGAGAGAGGTCTCAGTGGTTAACAGCACTTGGCTATGCTTTCAGAAGACCCAGCTTTAATTCCCAGCATCCACATGGCAGCTGACAATCATCTGTTAACTCCAGTCTTGGGGAACCAATGCCTTCTTCTGACACCAGACACACAAGAATGTGTGGTTCACAGACACATGTACAGGCAAAACACATACACATAAAACACGAAATACTAACATTGCATCTCCAGAAACTAGAAAGACATAACTAATTCATAACTAATGTTCAAAATCAGTAGAACTTTGAGAGAGCACAAGGATAAAGTTAATGGGCAGGAAAAGAAAACATTAATAAAATGAGGAAGGAGTGGATCCTTTGAAAAGACAAACAGAATCAACACATTTTAAATCATGCTACAATAGGGAGAGATCCAAATCAGAGATGAACAAGAATATGGTGCAATCATTGTGACAGAAACACTTGTAATTTGAACATTTATGTGTCAACAAATTGACAGACACAGAAAAACTAAATCTGTGTCTGGACATATGTAACTTGCCAAGACTGAATTACTGAATTAGAATTTTCATGCTAGTAAAAGGATTGAGTTGGTACCAAGTAGAGACTTAATCCCCATGGCATTCCTAGTCAATGTGAAACACTTAAACAACAATTATTTTCCTCTAACTGTTCCCAATAATTGAAGTAGAGGTAATTCTTCCAAACTCATCCTATAAGGTCAAGTTAAAGTATCAAAGCTGACAGCAATGCAGCACAAAACTATTGCTTAACATCTATGATGAACATAGAAAATTCTCAACAAAATACTAATACACTAAATCTAAAAGCATGTTGAAAAGACTGCTCATGACCAAGTAGTATTCATCTCCAGCATGCAAGGATAGTTCAAGCATGGACAAGTGAATAATATTCAGAGAATGAAGAACAAAAACTATAAACGTTTCAAAAAAAGCAGTAAAGAACACTTGACAAAATTCAATATCTCTTCATGATAAAGCTCTCAAAAAAGTCCTTTGTACATGAATTGAAAGTCATTATTGCTTGAATGTTGTTGATATCCAAAGCAATCTATCAATTTGGATAGGATAATTCCTATCCAAATGCTAAGGTACTGTTTACAGAAGAGAAGAAATCAGTCATAAATTTTGTATGGAACTGGACATCTGATGAAAATAGTCAATGGATATATCTGAGGTCACCATAAAAGTTCCTTTTAAAAATTTTTCAGCCTTAGTTAATGATTTCTTGTATTCATGAAGAAGATGGAAAGCAGGAATATTATTTTCTCACACCACAAAAATATAGCTACATGAGGGAACACACATATTGATTGGTAGCTTCCCACAAACTGTATATACTTTGTGTGATATGCAGTAAAACCACGCAATGTTGTCTACAAATTTTAAACAGAAAAAAAGAAGAGTGAAATGTTTATGTAATACGCATGACCTTCCTAGTTTGAACTCTACTACTGTACTATTGTAAATAAAAAGCACACACATTCATATTATAGTAGTAGGTTTTCATCTAACAGAGGAAAATTGTAATGCATAAGAGAAACATATATGTGTGTATATAATTTATGGGAACAGAGCTAAATATTTGACAGTTTAGCTAATGCCTCTCCATGAACCTATTTGTTGGCAAAATATTTGCTCTGGGTAGAGGATACCCCACCTCCGCATCCCAAGTCTTCATAAATATTCATTTTGGGAGTATCAGGAAGCTCTTTGGTTACCAAGTATCCATGATATGAAAAGTAGGAGAAAAACTCTGAAAGGCTTCAAAGAACACACATGGCTTCACTAAAATAAACTAGATGGAGATCAAGCTAATCTATTGCAAGTACCCATGGAATGCAACAGAACAATGATGAATAGGATGTGTGATAAATTTACCTCCAAGTTCTCACCTGGCAAAGAGGTTTGGAGCAAATGAACTAATTTCTGATATTACTTCTAAAATTCAATTATACAGGAAACAGAAGGGAATGAGTAAAATCGAAAATACTTTTCAGTTTAGAGATCCATTGCTTATTTTTTAAATAGTATCATATAAAAACACGGATGACATTCATTACTGCTATGAGTTAATCAGACAAGTGGCCCTGGTGTCATGTGTTTGTGTGTCCAGGAGGAGAGCAGAAGAGTCATCTACATCACACAGCCTGATAAACCCAATAAAAGAATCATGTGTAAATTGAATTACTTTTCAGAGGCAAGAGTAATCATTTGTGTGGGCGATGGGACAGGGTCCGACGCAGAGGTGGCATTTGAGTTGGACATTAGCATGTGGGCTGCTCAGGGCAAGTGAAGTGAGAATGAATGAAGTCCTCCAGGAATCACTGTCCTTAGTTCCCTTCTGACAACACACTTCAGTTGCAGTTCTACTTCCTGAATAACTCTAGCTTGTGTCAAGTTGACCACCAAACAAAACAAGTAAAAATGACACCAGTAAAAGAAAAGGCAGCAATCACACACAATTCATTATATCTTAAGAATTTATCACAATATTCTAATTTTTTCTTTCAAAGTTCTTGTAAATCTCAAGACAAATAAGATTATAATTAATAAAGTGCTTAAGTGCTGTCTATTAAATTTATATATTACTTTTGGGTTCAATAGAAATGAAAAAGAATTTTATGTTTATGCACTAAGAATAAATTTTCAGACCCATGGAATCTCTTACAAAAGCAATACACCTTTTCTTAATCAGCTTTTAGTGTTATAATTGAATA
Source organism: Ondatra zibethicus (assembly GCA_004026605.1). Taxonomy (NCBI): domain Eukaryota; kingdom Metazoa; phylum Chordata; class Mammalia; order Rodentia; family Cricetidae; genus Ondatra; species Ondatra zibethicus. The sequence continues at coordinate 128,216 of PVIU01004063.1, forward strand.
TATTATGAGGTTACAATATGGTAACCTACTACAAGGTGGTAGCAATATGACTTTTTAAACTCCCTGAATTCTCATGTAAAAACAGCCACATCTCCTAGATAGCAAAGCCAACAAGCCTATGAAATCAAATGTAGGTATCCTCCCTACCCAAATAAAATACAACTAAGAGATGGATCACATGCCTTTTAAGGGCTGCATGTTAGTATGTGTATGTAAGAGAAAGCAGAGTAAAGGAAGAGAGTGATTGCTGGTAGAAAAGACCTCACAACCTCAACCAGTTAGCAAGGAAAACAGTGGGTGCCAAGAAGACATGGGAGAATACTCAAATAAGGTCCACAGGTCAAGTGTCAAATGTTGTAGCAGTTTACCTCCAGAGACTCTTAAAACTGACCCATGATACCTCCTCAAAGGAGAAGACACCAATATTTAATAAACCGTGCCAGGGCAGAGTAAAACTTGAACAGAAAAGGTAAAGGGAAGAAGAATCTAAAGCAAAGAGCTGAGATAGATGACAGATGGAGGGCAGGTCTGAGATTAAGTGGCCCAAATCCTTGCAAACTGAATATGAAAAATGTAGTAGCAACAAGGACAAACTGGAGGGTTTTGAAGTCAAATTCTATAAGAAGAAATTGCATAAAGTACAAATCATGAAAAATATTCCAGTTATCCAAGACTATTTGACAATTACATGTACAGAAAAACTGAAGATAATGTATTTTGATTGCACTCTATAAAGAAATTGAGCCTGTATAGGGATAAAAGCCTACAACCCACCCATCACTCATTCACTGCCACCCCTATTCACCTACCCTGGTCCTGCCAGCTAGCTTTCTTAGTGACTGAAGTTACTATAAGGTTGCTAGGGAAGAAAAAGCATCAATGGCCTTGCCAGCTTTGAATCCCATGAACTACAATACCAAACTGCCAGGTAAAATATGGTCATCTGTGCAATAGTAACATACCTGCTATGGGTAACCAACACTCTCCACTTGATTTTGAGACCTATTCCACAGGAATAAATATAAACTTTGTACTTTAAGCACACACAAAAGCTTTTTGTGGTGGAAGTCATAGGTTATAGGAAAGAATTCAACTCTTCTGTTTTGCTAAATTGGCAAACAAAGTACCCAAATGCCTAGTATTTGGAGAAACCTCTTTGCAGTGGACTGTGAGTGCACAGACTAACAGATGCACAGGGTGCTGGGGGAAAATGACAGATGAATTTGCAACCATAAATAAGGCATTTATACTGTGCTCCCCGTATTTCAAGAAAAACTGTGGTAAGAATGTGCAAACCTAAAATATAGGCAGAAGAGTTGGAGAAGGCCAACCACTGAAAAATATATAGCTACTATAGTAATAGACTTTCAAGAACATTGGAGAACTGCACACAGTTTGAACAAAAATGAGCTCACAACAGTCAGCTGCAGATGGAGGAATGACTCATGGAGCCCTACCTCCCACATTTGAAGAATTTCCAACAGGGAGATTGAGGGAAATTACCTTCAATTTTGTACCCACCATGACCAACCCAGGATGTAATAGACAGTCCCAATCTAATGGTCATACAGATGGCTCTTGTTAAACTAATTGAGTCACAAAGTTAAATTAAATGCAATGAATTTGAAAAGGGGACAGAAAGTAGGGGTTGAGAGACTGATAAGTGTGGGTAATAATGTAATCAGAAAGCATTATATGTGTATGAAAGTTTCAAGGAACTTGATATAAGGAAATTCTCCTCCCATAGAAACAACAACAACAACAACAAATGCTCTGACACACTCTTTCAAAAGAGACAGAAACATCCCTTAGGTTACTTTGTGTTAGGTAAGAAACTATCTAAAATGTACCAGCTCAAAACTATCACTGATTTTGTTCATAACTGTATGTTTTTAATGTAAGAGAAAGAAACCCTTTTTGACCAGTTTGACTTCAATTCGTGTACATGAGGCAGAAGAACCAAGGCTGAAGAATTCTGACACCATGCATACACGCACACATGTACACATATATGTGCACACATTCACAATATATATTGATATTCTATCATTTTCCAGCTCCTCTCCAAGTCATCTGAATTTTTGTGGTGTAGTGATCTTAAATCACACACACACAGGAGCATACACATGCACAGGCACATACACACTAGATAGATAGATAGATAGATAGATAGATAGATAGATAGATAGATAGATAGATAGATAGATAGATAGGTAGGTAGGTAGGTAGGTAGGTAGGTAGGTAGGTAGGTAGATAGATAGATAGATAGATAGATAGATAGATAGATAGATAGATAGATAGATGGATGGATGGATGGATGGATGGATGGATGGATGGATGGATGGATAGATAGACAGACAGATAGATGTTATTTCATATTCTGGGTTCTCTCTGCAGGTCAGCTGAACTGTATGTGGTGTGTTGATTTTAAGGCAGCTTGATTTCTTTCATGGTGAATCAGGACACACAGCAAAGAGAAAGATTGCAGTCTACAGTGATGGTAACCAAACTCCCATACCTATAAAATACCTACAGTGATGGCTTGGAATTATCAGCAAGAACTGAGAATATATTCTATAATAGGACTATAAATAAATATATTTGATTCTTCCCACAGAAAATGCATAGAAAAAAATAAAGACTCCAGAACTAATGAACATTTCCTGTAACCACATTGTCTCTAAGATTTATCTTTAAACTAGACCAGGCTTTATTTTATTAATGACTGATAAATATCTAAAATGATCCTTGCCCCTACTGCAGCTAGGATATGTATTGATGTCTATAACTCCTGTTACCACCAAGGGCTATGCAGATGCCTGGGGTCTGGGCCAGAATCTGAGGCCATGTTGGTGTCTGAGCGTCATGCTTCCATGCAGATCAGGGTGACCTGTGCTGCTACCTGGGGCTATAATGATGTCTGAACCTGACCTGTGGCTAGAGACCACGTCTGAGTCTGTGATCTGACTGCAGCTAAGGTTTGTGTTGCTGTCCATTGCCCATGTTATCACAGGGGCCCATGAGAACCATGTGTTGAACCATGTGTTGAAGTATGAGGTCCAAGGGCCATGATGAGCTGCTCCTGCCTATCACTGGCCCTAGGAGATCTGCTTGCACTCCACTGGGTAGATTAGGCTGTTCCTCATAGGATACCTGCCCCTCCACTTGGAAAAGCTGGTCCCACCCCTCAGCATGGGTGTGGGAAAGCTGGCTCCACCCCTTGTCTGAAGGAGGTGATTCCAGAGGCCAGACTGACCAACTCAACTACCTCTCAGGTACACATCCATGGCTTCAGTGGGCACACCCCAATATCTACCCCATTTATGACTTACTGGAGCCCATGAAAGGACTGGTCCTACAGAACCATGGTAGCAGGATCTCTATGTCTTGAGGCAACAACAGGATACCAGTAGTTTCAGTAAGGTCCGGTATTGATGGTGTACCAGAAGCCAGAGGCCTTGAACCTGTCCAACAACACACCACACAACGAACATTTGCAAGTGAAGTTCTGTGGGCAAAATGGTCTACTGCAAGACACACAGCAGCTCTCAAAGCCACCAAGACAAATTAAAAGGTGATAGGGAGTTGGGAAAGATGGAGGAGTGGAGTGTGGGAGTTTAGAAACCCAGAGAAACTATCATTTCGATAAACTCCCTTTTCTCTCCTTGCCCTCTTTGATCTTCTTAATCTGAAGCATAATGTTCCTCTCCTCCAACAGATGCGTTGCTCCAGGAAACTGAGAGCGCTGGCTCAGCTGGATCTCAGGCTCTGCAGCCCTCAAGCTGTGAGAAATAAATTTCTTTTAAAGCTTATCTGGTCTCATATATTCCATGACAGCAGCATAAAATGAGCTAAACTTACATTAAGTCTATTTTTTTAAATTTATCTAAGATTAATTCTTTCTTTGAAAAAATGATAGAATGCTAAATAAAACTGAATGCAACATTTAACTGATCAAAAGTACATTTTATACAGGGACTGTAGGTATATAAATGAAGTAGAGGATGTTCAGGGACAGATGATTTAAGTGGGTTACAAGAAGCATCGTGTGTGTGTGTTTTCTTTTTTGTTATTTTTAAAACAATCTTTTCTCATTTTACATACCAATCCCAGTTCTCTTTCCCTCCCCTCCTCATGCTTCCCTCACCTTCCTTCCAACCCACCCTCCATACACCCTCAGAAAGGGTGAGGCTTCCCATGGGAGATCAACAAAGTCTGTCATATCACTTGAGGCAGGACCAAGCCCCTCTCCACTGTATCTAGACTGAGCAAGGTATTCCTCCATAGGGAATGGGCTCAAAAACACCAAGTCAAGCACTAGGGATAAATCCTGGTTCCACTGCCAGTGGCCCCATAGACTGACCCAGCCACACAACTGTCACCAGCATTCAAAGGGCCTAGTTTGGTCCTATACAGGTCTCCCACTGTCAGTCCAGAGTCATTGAGCTCCCACTTGCTCATGTCAACTGTTTCTGTGGGTTTCCCCATCACGGTCTTGGTCCCTTTGCTCATAATACCTCTCTTCCCTCTCTAAGGCTGGACTCTAGAAATTCAGCCCATGCTTAGCTGTGGATCTCTGTATCTGCTTCCATCAGTTGCTAGATGAAGGAACTGATGGTGACAATTAAGGTAGTCATCAATCTCATTACAGGGGAAGGCAAGGTCAGGCACCCTCTCCACAATTACTTAGGGTCTTAGCTGGAGTTATGCTTGTGGATTCCTGGGAATTTTCCTAGTGCCAGGTTTCTTCCTAGCCTTGTAATGGCTCCCTGAACCAATGTCTCTTTTCTTGCTCTCCCTCTTTTTTTTTTTTCCATACATTGTTTTGTTTTATTTTTTCCATTCAAGAACATAATTAAAGATAAAAAAAAAAATTTTTTTTCCTTTCTTCCCCTTCTCCCGGTCCCC
>PVIU01004064.1:0-133095 GCA_004026605.1 Ondatra zibethicus
TAATTCTGCTCTTTTAACTGTCAACCCCCAGCTTAGTGTCATTAGTTGTTTCAACAACCGGAACAAGAATTTTCTCCAGGAAAAGGAATGGGCATAGTTTTAGTCCTACTCCTTCTGGAACAGTTCATTATTTTTTGGCTGTTTAAATGCTACATCCCATTTCTTCTCTAGAATCTTCCTCAGTTGTCCTAGAGGTGTTTTATTTTATGAGGTTGAGTGTAGCTTTCACTGGTTACTTAGGTTGTTTTTTTGAAGTAAGCTCACCACATTCTTTGGAAGCCTCCTTCCTCCTGCCTCTGCCTGATGGGAATACAAACATGGAGCTTTGCTAATAATTTGATCAGGATACCAGTATATCTTTATGGTTTTCTTTATTCTTCAAAAGGCATGTATTTGTTCAATAATTATTTTAGCATTCAGAGTGGTCCAGATTTGGAAAGCTGGCACCCATTAACATGGCCTCAGATATAGCTCAGAAATGTCTTGAAACATCTCTGTCATGTTTTGAGCAGTCTTTGATGCAGAACTGACCGCTTTTTGCCCAGCTTAGTTGCCTTTCCGTTGTATTTTATGCAGCAGTATTATGTTAGATAGTTTTCTTACGTGTAGATTTCATATCTCTAGACACAGTTCATTTCCTTATTCTCTTTTAAAAATGTATTTGCCTTATAGGCATCCCCAAGCCTCAGCAAAGCCATTAAGAGTTTGAATGTTTTAAGCACTTGGCTCCTGTTTGATGCCTGTTTTTTTCAGTGTTATTTGTTATTTAGCTTACCTGGAAGTTTGATGAGGAATAGCAGTCTTGAGCAAGGTTCCTGGTGCCACTGAATCACAGGACAGGGCCAGCATGTTTTTGTTGTAAAGGTTCAGAGTCACCAACTGTATACCCATTTGTCAGGCAGGCAAATGGAATAGAACTATCTACAACAATGTTGCTCCAGTACCTACCCTGTAATTTGGAATTTCTAAAAGCAAGCATAAAGATAGAAGGACTTAAGTTGGTAACCATAAAATTAATCGTTATAAGGGCCTGCCGAAGATTATTTTGAACTGATAAAATTTAATACCAATCATGAAATCTGTCTGGCACATGATTTATCTGGACATCTTTGAATACTTGAAAAATCATATTATTCTGAATACTTCCAAGAACTCCAAGGGCACTTTAATCAGGCAAGGGAAGAAAATAAAGTATATGGATCTAATTACGTTGAATTAAGTTGTTTTGTGGTCTTTGACTGGGGATATCCTCTGCATCTGACAGTAATTTTCCTCCTGAAGCACACATGCGTGAGAAGAATGTCCTTGTTCCAGCAGCAGTATGAACCTCACTGCTAGATCCCTCGCTGATAGGCTCCAGCGTGGCCACTCACGCCGTCTGCGCACAGGTCCCTTGTTAGTAGACTCTGCCGTGTGCCTTACTGTGTCCACTGCACTCCTTTTTGTAGTCCATTTGATAAATAGCAGTTTTATTTTTGAAACATGTAAATATTAATGTTTTCACAGTCTTGCAAAGTAGAATGATTAATACCTTTTTTACTTCTGAAGTGGAAATGAATCTATTTATATTATTAGTTAACACTATTTGTCATTTGTGATAAAAATTAATTTTTAGTGTCTATATATTTCAAATACTGTGTACTTATGCTTATACTGCTACAGGCATGCCACTTTTTTCTGTGATTTTTAGAACACATGGTAAGCTTATGCATGGTTGGTTATGCCATTTTCTTCAACCTATCTCTCAAAACTCAATTTTTTTAAGATGCAGCTGACAAACTAGCGAAGTGTGGAGTTCCCAAGGTCTCTTACATTCTCAGTGGTCTAGACCATCACCTGTGCTTGGCTTTTGTGCCTTTCTTGTCTCTGAAAATGCATACTTTGTCATAGCCATCTTTTTGCGTTCCTGCTTCTCCACCTTCTGGTGTACTTGAATGGGATAAACAGATTACTTTCCTTAAACTTCAGGTTAATTATCTAGAAAAGTAGGGGTCTTATCTCCTTAGGCCTTACTGAGGACAGGGAGGAGGAACTTCCATTTTGCTTGACATCTCCCTGGGATAATGAGACAGTTTCACCTCTGGGAGACTGAGGGCATAGACTCTGAGGACAGAGAACCAGAGGGAAGGTAAACAGTAGAGGTCAGCGAGGACCAGGGCCGTTGAGAATGTGGGAGGAGCGTCCATCAGTGGGGAAGGATAAAGCTGTATAAAGGAAGACAGGATTGCTCTTTGCAAAAAATACAAATTACTCTTTTAAAAAATGCACATAGTAAATTGTTTTAACAACATTAAAAGGTAAAGATTAGTTCATAAAAAGCAAGTCTAGTGGAACAGGAAGATCCTAAAATCAAGGCCATCCTAGACAAATTATTGAGATTCTGCCTTAAAAACTACAAAAGGGCCGGGCTATGGTAGCACACACCTTTACTCCCAGAAATGGCAGGTGGAGCTCTGTGAGTTCAAGGCCAGCCTGGTATACAGAGTGAGTTCCAGGATAGTCAGGACTGTTTCACAGAGAAAGCCTGTTTCGAAAAACCAAAATAATCATGATAATAATAATAATAATCCAGTAATAACACAAAACAAACACCAATTTTTAAAACAGTTGCAGCATTTGCCTAGCACCTGCACGACCTGGAGTTCAGACACTGTTAGGGATGGCAAACACAAGTGCATGCAATTTCATGGATAATTTAAATATATCTTAGTCTCCAAAATGCTACATTATCCATGCTCTGGATGCTAGAAAGCATTGCTGAGAGTAAATAAAGGACCGACTATGGAAAGTTTAACTGTTTTCTCTTCCTGGAGTACAAGTTGGCTTTGCAATGTCAATTTCTCCTAAGTTGATGACAACTTATGCTGGAGAGGTTGTGGGGAAAAGGGAACACTTCTGCATTGCTGGTGGGGGATGCAAGCTGGTACAACCCCTATGGATGTCAGTGTGGCAATTTCTCAGAAAATTAGGAAACAACCTTACTCAAGACCCAGTAATACCACTTTTGGGTATATATCCAAAGGATGCTCAATCTTGCCACAAGGACATATGCTCAACTATATTCATAGCAGCTTTATTTGTCATAGCTAGAAACTGGAAAGAACCTAAATGCCCCTCAATCGAAGAATGGATTAAAAAAAAATGTGGTATATATCCAAAGGATGCTCAATCATGCCACAAGGACATGTTCATAGCAGCTTTGTTTGTCATAGCCAGAACCTGGAAACAACCTAAATGTCCCTCGACTGAAGAATGGATAAGGAAAATGTGGTACATTTACACAATGGAGTACTACACAGCAGAAAAAAATAATGACAGCTTGAATTTTGCAGGAAAATCGATGGAACTAGAAAGCATTATTTTGAGTGAGGTAACCCAGACACAGAAAGACAATTATCACATGTACTTACTCATAGGTGGTTTTTAAACATAAAGCAAAGAAAGCCAGCCTACAAACCACAGTCCCAGAGAACCTAGACAACAATATGGACACTAAGAGAGACTTACATAGATCTAATCTACATGGGAAGTAGAAAGTATAAAAAGATAAGATCTCCTGAATAAATTGGTAACATAGGGGCTTTTGGGGAGGGTTGGAGGAGGGAGGTGAAAGGCAGGGAGGGGAGCAGAGAAAAATGTAGAGCTCAAAAGAAAAAAAAAAAAAACAGAAGCTGTTTTTCATCCACAACTCAATTTAGAGCAATTGGCTAGTCTAGTTGGCCAGTGCTTGCCTAGTATAGTAGTTACTTTGTGTGTAGACTTGACAAAACTCTGACAAAGGCAGCCTGAGGAAGAGAGGCTTTGTTTTGGCTTCCAGCTCTGGGGTGCACAGCCCGTCATGATAGGAAAGGTGTGGGCTCGGGAGATGGAGGCAGCCTGTTCTTGCCCTCAGACATAAAGCAGTGAGTAATGAATGCTTGTGCTCAACTTACCATTCTTCACTAAATCATTGTGTGTGTGTGTGTGTGTTTTCTTGTGGCAATCAGAATGAGTTTTCTCCTGCAATTTGTATTTCTCCATCAGGGTTGTGCCTTGAGCTGCTGACCCTCAGTCCCTGAAACCATATTAATGTTTGTGAGGTGACCACAAGCTCTAGATCCCCATCCCTCACCTCTGGTGTTCTCTGATGTTTGCTACTCTGATCAGACCTTCCAAATTGCCTTTCCCAAAATTCAAATTTGAGGTGTGATCAAGGTGGCACCCTGTACATTTGGGTGGAGCTTCTGGTTCCTGCCAGCGTCACTTGACATGCAGGTGCATCTAACCAATTCTGTCTCTGTTGTGACTGTGGGTCTTCTTTCCTCATCTGTGTTGTCTCCCCTCTTAGTTTTGTATATAGATTCAATTTATTGAAGATAATGGACATTTTTTCTCATATCCTTGCTCTTAGACTCACTCATCCATTGTGTTAATCAAGAGTATTTGTAGACAATACATAAATGAATGCCCACGGACACTGTCTCTCAGATTAAAATAGGCAAGCTGGGTTTCCATTATTCCTCTGTGCTGTTTGCTGTTTACTTCAATCTTTCTGAGTTCCTGGGGTTAAACAATTCTCCTGACTGAGCATGATATAAGCATGTTTTTCTTAACAAAGCCATCTATGAGCATCTATGAGCCCCTCAGTGGGTGAAAGGGCTACTGAATCCAAGGCAGGGTTTTATCTACCAGAAGGATAATGTAGGGTGCCAGGACCTTGAGATCACCCATTCCCCTTTTCACCTTTGATCCCATTTGGTTTTCTGACTACTTTTCACCTTCAAGTTCACCCATCCAAAAGTAGAACTGGATGGCCTCTGGCCTCTTGGGGCCTTAAAAGCTGACTTCTAAAAAGCGAGTGTACTTGGCCGCTATATCAGGCAGGTGGCGATGTTGCGCTGAGATAGCACATCGTGTTTCAGCAGCCTTAACCTCAACCACACACTTCTTTTGGAGTTGCTGTTGGTCCTGAGGACAGCCCAGGAAACAACTGCAAGCCTGGTAGGTGGCTGGTCATCAATGAAGGTAGTGGAGATGTCTGAAACAAGCATTTAATCCAGTTCAAACTTGCTGACCAGTCATCCCATTCTTTCACTCACCCTGTCTGGGTCCCCTGTAGAAACATGGCATAGCATATTCAGTGTGAGCCTCAGCCCTTTTCCCAAGGACAATTCCCAAGGAATGAGGTGACAGCAGCCACTCTCTGGGTGGCAATCGAGTCAAACTTGTGGATTGGTGAGTACTTTGTTCTCAGATCCACAGCTCCAAGATGCTGTGGTGGGGTCCAGGGAACGTGCATGCACAGCAGGATGGATGCTCCTTCTCTCTGTACACAGTCTACTCTCCCAGTACAGTTGTGTCTCACCCTCAGCCTTCAGCGTTTCTGTCTGCACCTCCGTCACCTCCACCAAGGATGGGTAGTTGGTCACAGAAACCTGATATATGCTAACACCCTCAGTTTCCACCAGTCTCTTAGATAAATCAGATTTAGGTGCATTTGTTTTTGTGAATGTTTGTGTGTTAAATTTTTGGGGTTTTTTTTGTATGTATAACTTTTTAATTATAGTTATATATTACATTTGTTGAATGTGTGCATGCGTTTGTACATACGTGCATGCATGTGTGTGTATGTTAGTGTGTATCACCAATTTTAAATTACTGATCTAGTTCCTTCGTATCACTTTTATTTGCAGTCTTCCCTCCCGTAGTTTGTGCCATAGTTTGTGGGAACACTCATTTTTAAAGGGCATTTGGGATCTTTTGTAGAAACAGTGTTTAAGACAGGGTCTCCTATCGCCCATGCTAGCCTTGAACTCTCAATTGTCTTGCCTCTACCTCCCAAAGGCTCAGATTATGTTTTGTGCCACCACACCTGTCTTATTTTAACTTCTTCTTCTCTCACTCCCCCACATATAGAACTCTCTCTCTTCCCTAGTTGTCCTAGAACTTACTATGTAGGCCTGCCTTGCCTCTGCTGGAATTAAAGGCATAGCCTCAGTACCCAACTCTTACTGTAAACTTTTAAATTATAGTTATATATTACATTTGTTGAATGTGTGCATGCATTTGTACATACATGCATGCATGTGTGTGTATGTCTCTGTGTTCACATGCGTTCAGGACTGTCTCACAGTCCTTGTGCTTCTGATGAAAACAGATTCATTATCTTTTTCTTCAACAATGTAGGCATTTTTATAAGATGATCTGTAAGGCAAGGGGTCGGGAATTTTTTCTCGTTAGCCTGTCTGTCTCCTACTCTTTTCACAGTTAGCTCACGGAAGAGAGCTTAGTGACACACTGCAGATTACTGACAGCCTGTTCTCATGTTATTGGCCTGACCTAGACCGTGCGCTGTCACAGTGTGGTAGCTTCAGAACAATCACTGTGGGGTCTCTTGACTTATTTTTCTTAAACGAAAGGTCATAAGCTCTCAGATAGCTGTCCTCCTTGGCTGTATTTGATTGTTCGTGAATTTTGAAGAAGTGCTGGATTTTTCTCAGTTTATAAACTTACTTAAATACAAACACTCACGTTATTGCCATTTTTCCCGCATGACGTTTGCTGTGCCTGTGCTGCTCACTCCCTGTGTTTTTCCTTTCTCACTTTGATGTGGTGACTGTCACAAAAATGAAAGGCAACCCCTTTATTCTTGTGGGCATTCTCTCTCTCTCTGTCTCACTCATTTTTTTTTTCAAGACAGGGTTCCTCTGGTGCCCTGGCTGTCACGGAACTCACTCTGTAGATCAGGCTGGCCTGGAACTCAGAGATCTGCCCGTCTCTGCCACCTGAGTGCTGGGATTGAATGTGTATGCCATCACCGCCTGGTTTGAGATGGGATGATAGCATGAGTTTCGACATCTGAGATGTTCTCTTCTACATTTAAATGCCAGGACTTAAGTTCATTGGCTTCACATACTTTGAATTTGATGCTTTTGTGTGTGTGAGTTAAATGGAATTTTTAGGTTTGTATAAAATGTTGAATAGTCATTTATAAACACTTTAGACATTTTATTTTCCACAAATACAGGTATTTCTGGCTGCATTGAATATTGATTGGCTAAAATTGGATTCTTAAGTCAGTGTAATGTATACCGTAAATTATTCATTTCAGAAAAATTTGTGTAAATTAGGATTAACTGTAGCACCGCTGTTGCATGTATTAAGGAACAAATCCATTTTCTTTCTAGACCCTGTTTGCTCACTGACGGTCCATGTTCTTTCTGTTACTGTGAGAAACAAACATAAGATGTAAATATTCAACCATGTAATTTATCGGGGACAATGAGCACACCAAACAAGGTTTCCCAGCTGAGTCAGTGCTGGTGCTTTTTCTCTGATTCGTAGGCAGGGTCCCACTTTGTCCCCTTGGCTGGCCTGGAATTCTCATTGTAGACCAGGCTGGTCTCAAACCTGCACCAGCCACCCAACTGCTGGGTTTTTATGAACGGAGGGACTTGCTAGCCAGACCTTCCCTTATGTTTTATTCAAGTCTTGTTTAATTTAATGCCAGTCATGAGCTGAGTTGAAAAGGAGCCTAGGCTTCCCTTACAGCCCTGCCTTTCTTTGATACAAGCTATGTCTAAAAGTTAGGGGAAAGAGATCATACATTTTTTTTGTGAAGTGGTTATTTTGTTTAATGGAACGCTTCACGAATTTGCGTGTCATCCTTGCGCAGGGTCCATGCTAATCTTCTCTGTATCGTTCCAATTTTAGTATGTGTGCTGCCGAAGCGAGCACAGTCTTGTATGTTTTTATGTGGCATATTCTATTATGCATTTAGAAATGCTTAGATGTATTCCTAGGTGATAAATAGTCGTCTCTGGGTGTTTGGTTTATGTGTGTCTCTAGAGTAATTTCTGAAGCAGTCATGTGTTATCACCAAGTCTTTCTTACTTTTCTCATTGTGATGAAATGCCTGACAAGAAGCAGCATCAGACAGGGTTTGTCTTGGCTGGCATTTGAGGCTGGGTGCAGTCCATCGTGTAGAAGACAAGGTAGTGGAAGCGGGATGTGGCTGTGTGTGACCTCACAGGAAGCAGCTGTGAATAGGGGAGCTTCATTCCCTCTCCTTCTGTCCGTTTACTCCAGACCCCAGACTGGTGCCTCTCACATCCCCATAGGGCTCCTGCCTCAGTTTACCTCCCCGACGCAGCCTGAGCACCATTCTGCACCTTCAGCACAAGCATCTTTTTGCCGTTGAATTTCAGTTGAACTTTCATGTCGCTGGTCTCATGAGCTCATGAGCTCATCTAAACGGTAGCAGCGCTAGCTCCGGACCTGAGTGACCTTACCCCTTTATCATAGAGTTCTGAGCCCTCTTCTGCTTTCATTTACTCCGTAATTCCTTTGAAGATGTTTTTAACAGTCCAAAGAATCAGTTATCAGCCAGACCTTACTATTTTCAGTATAAGCAGTTCCATAATGCCCTCATTTTGTCCCTTTCTGTGGAGTGGAAATGTTCCTGTTTGGCCTGGTACAAAGTGTGCTCAGTTCCAGCTTGTGACCTTAGGTGTAAAGGACCTGTGCTTGTGGGTACATCCATTCCCTGTTGTGTTTTCATAGCATTTTATTTTTTCTCTCTGGGCTTATTTTGTTGTTCTGAGAAGGGGTCTCACTATGTCTGTGAGACTTTGAACTTGTGACTCTCCCGCTGCAGCCTCTCCCGAGTATTGGAGTCTCAGGCATGTGTCCCCATGCCTGCTTCTAATAGCATTTAGAAATGTGGCATCTAGAACACATTTCTGAGTGTGCTTAGTCTCATCCCTGAGTTTGGAACAGAGCACAGTGACTGCAGAAAGTTCCATTAATCTTGCCACTTGAAATTGGGGGTCTCTAAGGAACTCGTTACTCTTTAAATTCATTTGTTGGTTTTAACATTTTATTTTTAAGGAGTCTTACTGTGTAGCCCCGGGTAGTCTTGGAACCACACAGTCCTCCTGCCTCAATTCCTGAGCGCCACCCACACCAAACTGTGTTGAAGTATCTTGTCTTGATACCCCAGATATCCCAGCCTGCCCTTTTGTGTTATTTGTTGAGACAAGGACTCATGTCTCCTGAAAACCATTCCACAAACATTGTTTTCTCCATTCCTGGGGTGTAGTGAGATAGGCCATGAGAATTTGAGTAAGTGAATGAATTAGTAACTTTCTACATTTTTTAAGGTACTCTGAAGTATTTACTGTTTTATAATTAATAGAATCCTCTCAGAATGGACCATACAGTCTCCCCCCCCCACCGTGTGTGTGTGTGTGTGTGTGTGTGTGTAGACAAGAAGTAGATGCCAAATGTCTTCATTTCTCCCCCTTACCATTTAAGACGTGGAGGTCACTGATTGGGTAGACCAGCTGACGAGCACACTCACTGGATCCACCCAGCTTGCACTTGGGTTAGACCCTTACCCCCGTTGTTGAACTAAGGTCCTAAGCTTTTGTGGCAGGCCCTGTACTCACGGAGCCTTCCCCAGCCTGTGGGACACAGTAGCTCTTTCACAGAGCTCAGTAAGTCAGTTGCAGGAGGACCACAGAGGACCTAATTCTTGCCTTTTCACTTGAAACAGCAGAGATTGGAACCTTTACTCTAAGTTTTAAAAGTCAGATCCCCATATGGAGTCCTGGTGACTTCTGTAAAATATTGTTTTAGATTTGTCATCCAGTCTTACACAAATTGGTTAACTAGGCATCTATTCGTTTTTCCATTCTCTACCTGTCCTTAGGTAAACCTGAGTGACTTAAGATGTTTTTGTCTCTTTCCTCCTTCCTAGGTTCAGGACATCTGTTTCAGCCATGATTGTCGCTGGGTGGTGGTCAGTACCCTCCGGGGTACTTCCCACGTTTTCCCCATCAACCCTTATGGTGGCCAGCCTTGTGTCCGCACACACATGTCACCACGAGTAGTGAACCGCATGAGCCGTTTCCAGAAAAGTGCTGGGCTGGAAGAGATTGAGCAAGAACTGACGTCTAAGCAAGGCGGCCGCTGTAGTCCTGTCCCAGGCCTATCCAGCAGCCCTTCCGGCTCCCCACTGCATGGTAAACCCACTCTCCTCTCACTGCTGCTGGCTCTATGACATCAATTGAATTGTGCTCTGTTTAAGTCCTAAGCATATTTAAGAAATACATATTTATTAAATGAAAAGTGTGAACCAAAATGATAATGGTGATCTTTTCATGGTATTTTAACTGCTTTGCATTTCAGTATATAAAGAGTATTTAATTTGAGATTAAGTCTGCTTTCATAATATTTGAGTATGCATTCCTTTAAGTACTGGGCTGGTACTGCAGTTCAGTAGGAAATATTGTTATTACAATGGAATTGTCTCGAGCTGTATTCTTATACTTTTAAGTAATGCTCTCTAGGATTCATCCCAGTATGTTATAGCAGAACAAAAAGTCACATTCCAGTACCATCATCCTGATCAATAAATGGAGCATCACCAAAATCCTTTCTTGTCCACCTCTTTATACTATTAAACCACAATTCTGAACTTCATGGTGTCCACCTGCATTTAAAAATACGTTTACTCTAGTAGTCCCTTAAAGGTGTTCAATTTGAAATTTATGGACTTATTTACAGTGAATGTGTTTTTATAAGATCTATTAATGCTGCAGGATGGTTTATTTGGCTTTGTTTTTGACAGAGTCAACTTCAAACTGTATCCGAGGCATACTTTGATTCCTCAGTGCTGGGCTTACAGCCCACACCCTTCTTCCCTTCTTGTTTTGAGAGTTGTTTTGTATGGATGATGCTCATTCTTTCAGTTTTGAGGTGTTTGAGGCTAGTTGTTTTGAAACATTGTGTTTCATCTGCTCCCCCAATCCCTTTTGCAGGCAAACATGCCGATATTTGGTTATTGTGCCCGACCATTCTGAAGTATACTTGTGTGGTTTCTGGTTGGGAGATTACTAATTCTAACCATGCATTGTAGTTTTTCCAATGTTTCTTCTTAAATGTGTATATTCATTTTTGAGTTTAAATTCTGAGTCATTCATAAGGTGCACCTTTTATGATTTTTTTTTCATTTTTCTAAAGTTGTATGTTTGTTTCAGATGAAGTCTCACAAATATAACCCACAGTAGTGTTTGAACTCATAATCCTCCTGCCTCAGCCTCTGGAGAGCTGTATTATAGATGCACTCTACCACTTGGTCACTGGCCCCAGAGCAGTTGTGCCATTCCATTCCCTTCAGAAAGACTTAGCATGCTGGTGCTTGTTTTCTGGAATGTTGCACGGTCTAATAATAATGACCACTTTATGAGTTCAAGTTGGAGGTATTTTATATGGAGAGATTATGGCTCCTACAATCAAGAATCCGTGATTTTGATCCATCTGCCATTCATGTAAAATAAAGTACCATGTAAACAGGAACACTACTGTCAGACACTGCCCATCTTGAAAACATTTCCCTCTCTGAAGCAGGGAGTCACTTATACTTCAAGCTGTTTCTTACCATTTAGTCTTTACCCCAGACCCCTCCTCCTATTTCTGTGCCTTCTAGCTGCTTCAGCTGCCTTGTTTCCTGCTCACACCTCGTGCAGTCCTTCCCTCTTGGGCTTGCTCATGTTGGAGGCATAGTCCTCACAGCAGAGGTTGTTTCTCTTCATTTTCGCTTTGTGTCTTCTCTGTCAAAACAAAATGGGCATTGTTGTTGGTTAGTTCTAAAAATGATGTATTTACAGTTTGTGTGGGTAAACAGTCTGATGCTGGTTAAAAACAATGTAAACCTTGGAGCAGGGAGGGATTCATCTTGAAAATGAATCATGTCTTGGCTGCATTGCGTTGTTTGTCTGTGCTCCTTTTAGCGAAGTAAAGGAAACTGTTAACTAACAATTGATATAGGGTATTTCCTTTTAGTGTTTTGGAGCCAATCCAGTTTAGGTTAGGATTCTTGTAATTTTTTTAAGTTTTCCAAAGGATGTTTATTTGTTTGAAATATATTCTTTGTAAATATCCTTTCTTTTCCTATCTCGTTGCCTTGGGCTTTAGAAAAAAATGAGACTTTATGTTGAGATTCTTGTGTATGCTTTAATAGAAACGCACACTAACCCTCATTATGAATATGGAAGACACACAACAGTGTCATGAGTAGCTGCTGGTGGCAAGTGTAGATATTAACATCTTCAGATATAACATCTTGTTATATCTGAAGAAATAATAGCATATTTTATGTGAAATTATATCTTGAAGTATCTTCAATAGTTATTTCCCCAGAGATTGTCTGTGCTTACCACGGTTTTGAAATTACATTTGACTGAAGTATTACTTTAATATGATTTCATGTATCACTATGCTACCACATTTAAAAAATATGACTGCACCATAGCATCATTTTTTCCTCAGTATATGTATTTATTTATAACTAATATGTATTATTCTCAGAGTACTCAACCTTTTCTCTATTTGCAAATAGTCTGTCATGCAGAAATAATGGCGGATCTCTTGTAATTATTTCTTCCCTCATCCCCTTCAGTTACCTCTACCCTTATTTGAAAACAGCTAATGAAACCATTTCTTTCATTAACTATACATGATCTCCTAACTTCCTGGTGAGTTGTCGCGGGTTAAGGTGGACAGTGTCCCATCTCAGCTCCATCTTACCAAGATCTTCTGCCCCTTCCATGCTTTCCCTTTTGGGAAATGACATCTTGTTTTGTGTTTCTTCACCTGGAGTTGTCACTACAGCTTCTCTGCTTCTTAATTAAACTAGCTGCTTAAAACTTCCTGAACATGGTCTAATGTTGTTTGCGCTTAAGCATCAATATTGCTCTTATTTGTGGATAATAATTACTTATTTACACATCAGTATCTCTTATTGACCGCAAAGATGGGAAAATCTTTTTTTGTTTTCACTTGTTATCTTGGTTCCTCATGTACCAGTTGGTAAAATAGCAAAGACATTAAACATGTTTAGACGTTATTCCAAGAAAAAATAGTAAATCAGCTTTTATGTTAGCATAAACAATTGCATTATGGCATTTTCATACACACATAAAAAAGCAATTTAAATTTAAATCATAACTTGTCAGAACGGGAGATTTTTATTCATGGTAACATTGCTTTTCAATTTGACTCATGCAAGATGATCACTTACTCCGCCACTGTGAATTAATTTTTTAAAAAAGATATGTGTGGTGGGGCACTTCTGAGAGCCAGTGAAACAGTGGCAAGCAAAGCAGAAAACGCCTGCTTCCCTGCAGCTGTGGACAGATTGAGAGGACGGAGGGAACACAGGGAGTGAGTTGCAGACCTTTAATTCTAGTTCTCTGGAGGCAGGGCTATACAGTGAGTACAGTGAGTAGAAGAAATTAGGAAATGCCTGGAAAGGATTTCAACTGGAAATTACCATTCTGTTTTTTGGATATCTCTGTAGTGATATGTGGACACATACCTGATGGATATGAGGGGAAACTCAGGCAGAGAAGAGCAGACCACACAGCTGGTGTGCTCAGGGGACAGCAGTGTGGCTGGCCTGCTCCAGCACAGTGTCCCCATATGATAGTGATGTGCTCAGTTAATTCGCCTGCTCGTAGCAGACTTTGACTTTGACTCAGAGTGACATGGGGATACTACGGTAGATTTTGAAGCTAGGAGTGATGTAAGACTGTGTTTCGGTTGCTCTGAATGGCAAAGGTAGAAACCTACGGAAAACAGTGAGGCAGTATGGACAAACTCCAGCAAGAGAGCTGGAGTCTGAACTAGGTTGGTTTGCTTAGAGCTATGTAGATTTTTCCTGAGTGTGTATGTGTTTATGTTTGCTCATACTTGTGTGTACACATGTTTATGTCTCTCCTCTAGCCCAGGCCAACCTAGAGCTCACTTTTATTCACCCATTGTTCTCTCATTTTCATTATAGTCTTCCTACGTCAGCCTCCCCAATGCTGGACTGGAGGTGTAAGCCACCACAGCTAGCTTCAATGTTGTTACGGTAGAGCCATCAGAATTTTTTTGGTTACATTTTATGTTCAGTAGGAAAGAATGGTTGAGTCACGGTGACTAATATGGTTTTGGTTCAAAAAGCTGGAAAAATTGGGGTTGTTATCAGTTGAAGTAGTAACACTGCTTCATCAGGTTTGGGCCTAAAAACAGGACTGAAAGTTTCTGATACGTTAAGATCTCTCATTTTCCCAGTGATTTTTTTTCCTCGTTTTCCCTTCTTCTTTCTCTGTCTTGTCACTTATCCTGTTCACTTCACCTCTTCATAGACCAGGTGTCACTATATAGCCACAGCTAGCATGCTGGGGATTACCTGTGTGTGTGTGTGGGGGCACTGATATGATGTCCCATGATTCAATACGTTGTTCTGGAATTGATGCATTTGTATGGGGATAATGATGGTAATGCATCGATGCAGGTGAAAACACTTGCTCCTGGTGAGAGTGATTATGGGTAAGAGATGTCATCCAGAAAGCCACTAGCAAGTGATATGAAATAGAAAACCACACACAGGAAATGGCCAGGAGGAGGTAGTGATTGTGTTAAGTTCTAGCAACTGGATAGTGAAGGTGGGAAGTGAAGCTCAGAGAAGACTGGTAGTAACAGGCTGGGAGGGGTTTCGTAAGAAGAGAAAATTGGCACCATCAAATATTGATGGGTGGTGTTTTGTCAGTTTGTTTTCTGGAATGTAAGTTAGTGGGAGGGAGTTAGGGGACAGAGAAGATTGCATTTATTATATGGGTACTGAGGATGGGTGAAGGTCAGTGGGGCTGAATAAGAAAGACTAAGGAGGGATGCAGTTTTCTAGATTTATATGGCCGTGCCTTCAGGCCTCACTGTCCGTCTGTCCTGTCTGTCCTTCTGCAGCTGGAGTTTCACTCCTCTTCCCTCTTGGAGTTACACAGTCCTGTCCTTCAACCTCACCTCACATTGTTGTCTGTTCTTAGCTACATTGACTGCTCACTGCTTCCCCAGATTTAGGCATTTATTGGATGCTGAGATCAAACCCAGGGTTTTGCTGATGGTTTTTGTGTCTATATCACTGAGCTGTATGCTGAGGAGCTAATAGAAAACCTGGGGTCAGGCTCTGCAGAATGGCCTCTTCCCATGATTTCCAGCTGTAATCTTAGACAAACTGCTTGCCCTGGCCACCAAGACCAATTTTTTTAATCTATAAAATAATAATAATATTTCCAACCTTGCAGGGTCATGAAAGTCACAGCACTGTGAATGGTCCTTGGTGTGTTTTATCACTCAGTGTGTAGAATTGATTCATTTCTTGTTCTTTTTTTAAAGTGTAAGTACATTCAGTGAATATTATTAATTAATATTAATTGAAATAAAAATTTGAACTTCTTTTGTATAGGCTTTTATTTGCTTTCAATATGGACATTAACTTGTGATTATTTCTGAAATGGGAAATGACACCAATCCACAAATGAAAGTGGTGCTCATGGTTCCACACCTGAGTTACACAGTTGTGTGTGTGTGTTCCTGACAGCCTTCCAGTTTACTCTCCCTTCACCATGTGGGTCCTGGAGATTGAGCTCAGGTGGAGTCAGACTTTCTGCGTCTACCCCACTTGCCCCATTTATTTTTGCCATTTCTTTAATTTGAAATAGGTTTCTCTTATGTTTAAGAATATAGTGTCCACCCTGTCATGAGACTTTTAACAACTGACTCTTTGCCTGCCCCTCCGGGGGGTGATCCTCATCTCAAATAAGCCAGGCTGGCTTCACTATGTAGCTATGTGTAGCTATGTAGCTCACTATGCAGCTAAGGCTAGCCTTGAATCACTGATCCCCCTTCCTGCGTCCACCTCCCATGTTCTGAAAATGCCCTGTGTCCCTTAGCCCAGCGTCATTCTCTCTCACTTGGTCTTGAGAAGGAGTTGTGGTTGAGCTATAGCTTTCGGCAACTGAGTTCCAGATTCTCCCTCCCAACCCCAGATTTGAGGGCTTTCAAGGCAGCCTCTCATATCTTGGAGCCAGAGCCGCTATGTTTCAGCAAAAGGCTTCCAAATCCAGCAGCTTCTCTTTCCTTTTAGCATCTGTGTATGGCGTTCCTGTCTTACCGCTCCAAGACTGTTTATAGCCTTCACTTGATGGCTTATTGTAATTATTTACTTTGGTTGATAGGGAGTTTTCTTGATACAGACCGCATCACATTGTAAATACAAAGCAGCCACACAGCTTCGCCTTGCACAGCTTCACCTCCTTGGGAGTCAGCACCAGTACGCTGTGTCTTGCTGCTCTTTCCGCGTCACTGTTTACTTGTGGACTGAAGTTTCCATGAGTGTTTTAATTTTTGCCAAGAAAAATCAATCATGTGCACTGTAGTTCTGCTTTAAATTTCATGCCTCATCTGACACAGAGTATATAAATGATACAGACGCGTTACATGGGGGAGTCCTCCGTGGGGTGGCCTAGCACCTGGGCTTGTGCTCATTCCGTGTAGTCTGTTGCCTGAGGTCGCTGAAGCCTTGTTTCTAATCTGTTGTTTTAAAGACCGAGTGTTTTCTTGGCTCCCGAGTCATCCTCTGGAAATGTTGGCATAACATTATGCTCATCTTGACATTCTCTATACACCAACATCATCCGCACTTTAAATATTTTCATGTCATTTTCTTCATGGTGCAGAGAGAGCAGATGAGCCCTATGCAAATGTTTGGAGAAAGGCAGTCTCCCGGCCCTTCCCGACAACAAGATGTCTAACTCAGAAACCACATAGGAAGCAAGGCGTGTTGACGTCAAGGCTATGAACTCCAGAGGCTGAGGCAGGAGGACTGTCATGCATTTGAGACCAGCCTAAGCTACAGCGTGAGGCCCCGTCTAAAAAAAACTATGAATAAATAAAAATCATTAATTGATTCTATGGAGAACAGGGTAGAAAAAAAATAATTAATTGAAAAGAACTATCGAAGAGAGCAGCTGTGTTTTATACCACATATTCTTTACAGAAGTTTGAGGTTCACCAAAGCATCAAGAGGGGCTTTTAGTGCCTGGGAAGATGGCTCAGTGTATAAAGTGTTAGCCCCCAGTGCCCACCTGTAATCCCAGCTCTTGGGAGGCAGAGTCCAAAGGATCTGTGTAATATGCTGGCTGGCTAGTCAGTCTTGACTGTGCAAGGCTCCAGGTTCAGTGAGAGCCCAGGCCTCAGAAAATGAGGTGGAGAGAAATAGAGCAAGAAAAATAGGATGGGACTTTCGCCATGGACAGGAGTGTGTGGATAGATTGACATGTGCGCATGCGTTCTCTCTCTCTCTCTCTCTCTCTCTCTCTCTCTCACTCACACACACACACACACACACACACACAAGCTCATAGGTATGCATGCACTCATGCAATAGGCACACTAGCAAAAAAAGGCGGTATTTATGGAAATGCCATGTGTGATGAAAATAAGGTAAGCTGTGAGGACCCTCCGAAGTTCTAGATAGTACACTACTGTTAGTGCTGTCAAAGTACTGTGCTGTGCACACTAAAGTGGTTTTTTTCTTCTTTTTTTGTAGAGAATTTTCTTAATAAAATGGTTTTAAAAATAAAATTAAACTCAATTTAAATACTGTAATATTTTATATTTTTAAATAAATTCTTAAATGCCATAAGGAAACATAAAGTAAGTTCAAAAATTAATAATAATAAGCACTTGAGGCTAATACAGGTTTTTGTTTTGCCTTTTTCTATTTATGAATGCAATATTCTTTTGCTTTGGCTAATCATAAACAGTTTATAGTTTTATCATTAAATGATTAACGAGAAATGCCTCTAGAGGGCAATATTTTCTCAGCTTTTCCGTTTTGTAATCAAGGCTTGACGCTGCCTACTCTAGGAGCAGATGCCTGTCGGGTTTTACATAACCCCCTCTTGGTTTATTGTGTTTTCTGTGGCTGTTCCCCCACAGTATTCATAGGGAGTTGGACATAGGGAATGTGTTACTGTTAGCTTGCATTCCTGTGAGCATTGGTTGTGGATCTTCAGTTCCTATGCATGAATCCCTACAGTTCTATAGAGAACAATTTTTGTTGTTATATCAGAAGTGGCATCAGCGTGTTCCTGGCTCTCCTGTTCTGGAATAATCCTAGCTTGCTTTTTGATGACATTTTACCAGTGACTGACTAGATCTCGTGGTTCAGGCTCTCTTACAGCTGTTAATTCATCACTTTTCTCTCACATTGATTGGTCCAGTCCTTCCCTCACAGCACCAACGCCATTCCCCAGTGGCCTCTTCTTTTCAACACCTCATATTTTTTTCTCTGCTGTTTTGTTTTACATCCTTTTCTTGAAATTCTAAGTGATGAATCTTGGATCTCCTACCTTCATCCCAAAACTCTTGTCTGTTGTTTTGTCTTTCTCTTTTGTTACTTGTGAGGGATTCCCCAGGGACACCTTCCAGTGTCTGTCCTATTGCATTCTCGTTTCCACAGTGTGTCCTTAAGAGAATTTTTCTTTGGACATTTCTTTTATTATCAATTCTTTTTTCTTATTTTATATTTAGTCTGTTGTTTCTCTTTTCATTTTTGTATTGGTGTTATCTCCATTATTTTATTCTTCCTTTTTTTTTTTTTAATCTTTCCCAGTCCTGACTATAAATTATCCTTAAACTGGGTAGATTTGAAGTGCTAGTACCTGGACCTCATCATTAAACCAAAATGCTGACATCAATGTCCTGGAACCCTTGACTGACCATGGCTTGATAATTACTGTTTCAGTCTTTAGTTATATACTAACTAATTTGCTTTTATTTTATTTTTTAATTTTTGGACCACTGAGCCATCTTTGCAACCCCCAAACTTAATGGTAAGAGCACTGTCTGATCTTCCAAAGGACCAGTATCTACATGTGGACTCACAATTATCTATAACTCCAATTCTAAGGAATTTGATGCTCTCGCACATGCAGGTAGTGTGCATACATACATGCAGTCAAACACCCATACATATGAAGGGAAAGTCAATACAACAAGATTAATAATTTTCCCACTAAAGGGATCATTCTAAATTCAATTTTGGGTACATTGAGGAGGTGAAGACCTACAAACTCTGAAGTTGGTTTTCATCATTGCAGGAGGTAAAATATTTCAATCAATTGGTCAGAATAATAAAAATGGTTTGGAGAAACTATGAGTCTTATTATTTCAATTCTGAAGAGGATGGGTAAGTAAGAATTCTGTTCTAGTTCTGTTGCTCTAAGGATATTTATGGGAATCACAGAGATAGAAGTTTTAGATCTTAATGTAGAAAAAATGTTACATCAATAACTCATGTTTTAGGAAGATGGAGTATTTGTTTCTTTTTGTACTTATGAGAAGGAACTTTTGGAAAACATTCTCCAGTATTTGGTCTTGAGGAAAGTAGAAGGGGAAACGCGAGTGGGCAGGCAGGCTTCTCAGGGTAGACACTCCTTAGGGCTGTTCTTATCAAGAACCCATAGTAAGAAATGATCAGACCCGAGTGTACGAGGCAGAGTAGTGTTGAGGTCTAATCATCTGATCAGGAATTGGAAATCTATTGTTGATAATTTTTGTTTACAAAACAGTTAAAAAAAATTAAAGACAAGAAAAAGAAAAGTGATGTCGCCCTGTGCCAGGGTTATGTATACTGAGAAATGAAAGCTAGGGTGGTTCCCTGAGTTCCCCAGGGTGGAGGGCATGTGAACTGGAGGGGGACGGGGAAGGAAAGGGATTTCGGGTTCATTGAAAAAGATACTCACTTTGGTTCGAGTGTTTGTGCAGGTGAGAATTTTCAAGCCATAACGAGACACCAGAGAGAAGTATTTCAAGTGGGCAGAGGAATTCTGTGGCATGGCTATTCCTGGTGACTGCAGATGAGACAGGCTCTCATGGTCAGTGTCTATCTAGATCTATCGTGGTTAGCAAATGATGGACAAATATTCACTCTCGTGTAGATATGGCCCGGATTGAAACATTCACCTTTTATAAAACACAATAAATTTGGGGAAAGATCTGGTGTTGGAGCAGGTAAATGAACATGGTGCTTCTGCAGCGACCCAGGGCTTCCCTGTGCAGATCCCATGGATAGGAGGGGCTACTCTCTTGCCCCGTGCTTTTTTTTTTTTTTTTTTGAGACAGGCTTTCACTGCTTAACAGCCCTCCAACTCACAGAGATCCACCTGCTTCTGCCTCTCAAGTGCTGTGGATTAAAGGCTTACGCCATCACCACCTACCTGGTCACCTCTTGTGGTGTTTTTGTTTTGGGGAGTTGTTTTGTTTTGTTTTTGTTTTTTCAAGACAGGCTTTTTCAGTAGCTTTGAAGCCCGTCTTGGAACTCACTCTTGCCTCTGCTTCCTGAGTGCTGGGATTAAAGGCGTGCGCCACCAACGCCCAGCACCTCTTGTGCTTTTAATACTCAGATGTTTTTTATATAAGGGGGTTTGATGTACAGAGCTAAATTTATGAATATACTTTTGCAAAACTGGATCCAGGTATCTAGATCTTTCTACCAGTGTGCTAGATTTATATTTTTATTGTGTTTTGTTAGTTTGATTTTAGGAATTGTTAGTTATTTAGGGAGCAAAATTGAGCATTAGCTTCCTGTTTTTTTCTTAACTTGTGTATGTAAGCACCTGTTTTCCTGCTGGAAATGAAAGTGTATGTGAGCATAAGCGGGGTTATCTTCCCGTTGTCAGAACCGCTGATGCGGCCCTTCGCGCCACACCCCCGTCTTCGTGTGCTGCTGAGATCTGGTGCTCTTTCCCATCTGAAGGAAATGTATCTTTGACACTTCTCATGACCTGAGTCATGATGCTGAAATAGAGCCAGAAAATATTCTTAACAGTCATGGGTAATAAGAAGGAAGGCTTCCGTTAGCATTGGAGGAGGGTGAAGGGCCAGAGACTAGTGAGAATTGGGGGCTGTGAGGAGAAGAGAGTCACTATTTTAGTTTTTAATCTTTTTTTATTATTAGGAATGTTACTTACATTTTGTAGCTATATTTGTTATTCATAATAACATGCTTTGATTTTCATAGTTATTTACTGTTTGGTTTTTTTCTTTTTAAAGAGTCTTGTAGCTCATGCTGGCCTTGAACTTTCTACGTATCCAAGGAGGACCTTGATTTATCGGTCCTCCTGCCTCCACCTTCTGAGTGACAGGATTGTACAAAGCTTTTGATTTGAATATGGATGGATTAAATAATGAATGGATTAAAAAGTTCTGCACATATTTTTATTTATTTATTTAGTTAGTTTTTCCATGTGTTTAGTTAGTGTCCTTTTTTGAAAGTTATGTGTGCAGTGGCCTCTGAAGCTAGGTGATCGAGAAAGGAGGATTTCCATACGTTCAAGGCCATACTGGGAAAATGCTCAAACAAACTAGCTAACTTCGTAAAGAAAAAGAAGGCATACCTTATTGATTGCAGTTAATTTAGTATTTCCTCCTATTTCAGAGCATGGTTTTGTTTCTGAATGAAATCTTGATATTTTTACATTATGTGTGTACCGGTGTAAGAATGTAGTGTTGGGTAAATCTGCTTGATCTGTCGCTATGGTGCAGACTGCTTTTCGGATAAAGATGAGGAATAGGAGTGCCGTGTCATTGGGACCGTTAGCTGATGTGTTGCGTTTGGGTTGCAGGGATATGAGGATCCGGTGATTTATTTTGGAGGTTTTCACTGTTGTCAAATATGCTCATCTCTGCATACTTTGTTCTAGGACTGATCTGAGCTTGCTTCAGAGGAGTGCTCAGTTCTCTGTTGCTTTGAGTAAATGTGTAAGGAGCTTGTTTCCTTGTTTTGAGATGGGTCATTGCTGTAGCCCTGGCTGGCCTGGTGTTGGCTGTGTAGCCCTTGTTTGCTTCAAATTCAAGGCAGTCTTGCCTTGGCATCTCACGTGCTGGGACTATAAATTCGAGCTGCTACTTGGGGTCAGAAATTTGAATCTTAGGAAAAAAGGCACAGAATCTTTTCTCATTGTTTCTGTTTACATAAAGAATCTGTATAGTGTATGGAGGATGTCTTGTCAATAGTGTATATAGGATGTATCTGTGTGTGTGTGTGTGTGTATATATATATATATATATATATATATATATATATATATAAACAGCTCATTTTTGAGGTTTTCAGCTTCTGTTGAATGAGTGCTATAGTCTAATATTAAGATTAAAAATGAATTAGAATTAGTAAAACTCATCCAGTATTAAGAACACTAGCTCCTAATAAACTTCTTTGCCTCTAAAATCTTGGAGTCCTCTGAGATAATAAACTGAGGTAATAAACTTCCCACAGTTTTTATTCTTTGGGTTTATAAATTGGTTTGATTGTGTGATCATGAATAAATCTCTTACTCTTTAGGCAGTTAAAGTTTCAATAGAATTTCTCACATTTCCTCTTGTGCTCTTCCCCCCCCCCCCATTTGTGTTCTTGCACCCTGTCCGTATCCTAGCTCTTGTTCACAGCTCCTTTCTCTCCACGTGACTGGGTTTTGCCACTCCTTCTAGCCCACATCCTGCCCTTTTGGAGTAAATTATACTTACTGTGCTTGCAATCGTTGTAATAATGACTATTTCAGTTTTACATAAATAAATATCATGCTTCTGAATCCACCTAGTTTGTTTTAGCTGTAAGAAAGTGCTTGCAATTACACATTACAGTAGCATACAGTACTTTACGAATAAGAAACGCATGAGAATATAAAGAGAATTAGGAAGGAACATCCAGAGAATTACTTGTTGAATTGTTTACACAAGTATAAACATATTAGGTATAAATATATGTTAAAACAATCACATAATGACATAATACCAGTTTTCTAGTGGTATACTTTTAATTTTCCTTGATACTGGAGATAACCAGTGGGTGAGTTCTGGGACCTTTTGTATGTAGAAACAGAATCTCACCAGTTATCTCTATCTCCACTTTGAGAAGCATGGGCTGTTTTCCCAGGTTGTACCTGTGGCCATGACTGTGGAGCTATGAAGAGTTTCCTTTGAAAAGGCAGCAAATGTTTCTGCTAGATTTCATAAGACTTTGCAATGTTTTTTCATCTCTCGCCTCCACAAGAACTAGTAGGCAGTAGCAAATGCTGTCAGATTGGTCCTTTGATGTTTTTTTCTCTGTTTAAGTTGGCTCAACTGTTTGATAATCTGTGTCCATGTCTCCATGTCCAGAGCTCTGTCTCTCCATCTCGGCTAGGCTTCTCCGCCCCACCCTGCCTGGTGTGTGGGTCAGAAGGCGCTGTTTCTCACCAGGGTGCTGCTGTTTCCTTTTCCTACGGAGTAGATTGCAGATTATACTGGAAAATGCCTGAGAAAGGGTCACAAAGGAGGGTGAGAGCCCTCGACTTCAGCTGGGAAGCTTGTCATTCTCACTAGCACAGGGGGAGGAGGAGGAGTGATGGGGCTGGGCGAGAGAAGGAGGGAGCGACGGACACTCCCATTCCGACCAAAAGCAACCCACATGCTAGAAATTCCTGTTTGTACCGGATACTCTAAAAAATATATGTCTTTAAAGGATTTTATTTGGTTTTGATTAAATAATGGTTGCAAGTTAGTTGAGGAAGCTTTCATGTTAAATTAGACCGCAAGAAAGAGCCGAGCAGGGCTTTTAGTTTTGCAGAGCCCGAATGTCCAGTGATTGTTTTAGAACAAACTACCATTGTACTCTTTTTGACAGAGTCAAGAAGTCAACTTTTCAACTCCAAAATTAACTTAAAACTCCTTGGTAAAATTTGCTGTTTTATACCCATTAAATCTATGGCGGGATACTAAAAGCAGCCTGAAAGTTTTGATTTTCTGTGGAATGAGAAATGCCCATGCACAAAGGCCCCAGAACTCCTTACCCAGCTTTCCTTTTGAAATGGGCAGACCAGAGGAAGGCCAAATGACATCTCAGGGTACAGAAGTGTCAGGAGGAGGATGGAGATCGTGGAAATATTTGAGGAAAGGGCATTTTCTATAGATTTGTCTTTTGTGGAATGCCAGGAACCCACATTGAGTTTGGATTTGATGGTTACCTTGTTATTTTAATTTCCAAATACATACAATTGCTCATTTATAACAGTCCTAGGAGCTGAGGGGGTAAGAGGCAGAGCCCCTGGACTCTGGGAGATTCCTGTAGTATGTGGAGACTGTTGAAAACAGACTGATGTGGCTGAGAGGAGTCTGCCTGGTGTACTGAGCTGCGCTTTGTGTCTGTAGTGAGCCCTATGAAGCAGCCTGTCTAACGCCTGAAGTGAGCACTGGCTGTGTGTCTGAAGAACACAGGGCAACCCAGATGACTGCTAACTGTGATGACTCCTAACTGTGCCATCCCAGGGGCTCTACTACTTCGTTCTTGTAAATGAATCTTAACATTTATGTGCCAGTTTGTCCCCTGATCCCTAGTGACAACTGCAGCATCTCCTCCAGACACTCCATTGTTCTGTTGTCTGGCTTCCTTCTTAAGGAATCCTGCCCTGGCTCCCACTCATAATCCCTGTAGCTTGTGCTTCTCAGTGGTCGCACATCGAACATTTTTCATATCAGGTATTTACTGTTCAATCTAACAATGGCAAAATTACAGTTATGAAGCAGTAGTGGAATAATCTTGTGGTAGGGGTGCACATCATTAAAGGGTCCCAGCATAGGAAGGTTGAGATCTCTGTGTAAACAGTAGCAACACATTTTCTGTCTCACCTTGCAGGTGATTTCTGAGTTGTCACTACTGAATGTTATTTTTTGGTTTTCTTTTCCTTGCTTCAGAGTGTGACAGAGCAGTAAAGAGAATCGTGGGAGGGGGGATGTTCATTCATTCATTCGTTTGTTCATTCATTTCTTCTCACTCGCCCTGAAGAAGCCCATGCACAGTGTGTTGGTAGTAGCTCTAGCCTCAGCAGAATGTGAAGTGCTCAGCAGTTTCAGGGTCTTGCCTCCCTTAGAAATGTCTTGCGCTTGGCAGTTGGCCAGGCTCACATGTTCTCACATCCCTGCATCCAGAAGCCGGGATCCAGTCCTGGCAGCTTCTGCACAGAGGGTAAAGATAAACCAGAAAGGAGCCGGGCTTCCTCCACATTACCTGGGAGTTGCTGCTGATGGCTTTTCCACAAATGTCCTGCTTTGTCAAAGCCCAGTAAATCTTGGAAAGTTTATTTTCCTTGTAGCATCTGTGTTTTATAATGGGTCTTTTAATTTGTTTTTACTTTGTCTGCAGGGATTTCTTTTGTCCGGAGTTTTCAGACTCTTGACTTTTTTTTTTCCTTTCCTGTGGAAGTGAGGCCGTTAATGATGACTGGTTTGGGAATATGACTCTCTGCAAACCTGACCAGGCCAGCCGCTCCTCCAGAGCGGTCACAAAGCCCACAGTTTTTTCTCTGTCCGTTTTCATCTTGCAAATTAATCTGTTTGCCTCTGAGCTTTTGTAGTATAAAATGTTTGGGGAAGAGATATTTGGGACAATGATAAGTAAGGATGCATTTTGAAGAGTGGATGATGCGTAGCTCGCCCAGAGCACCGTGTCTGCTCATTGTGTGCAGGTGGCAGGAGCCATGAAGGACCATGTGAGGTTGTTCCCTTGTCAGAGATGGCAATTTGTTTCTGATAAGCACAGAAAGTCAGAGGTCTAACCCTGAAGCCAGCTCTTCTGTTTCGGTAAAATTAGTGACAGTAAACATAGCTGAAAAGAGACCAAACCAAAGAAACAGAACTTTATACATGAATAGAATTTTTTTATAATTCATATTTTTAAAAGATACTCTGTTCTGAAATAGAATTTCTGCTTTAATTTATTGAGAAACCATCTTACTCCAATTTGGACACCCCCCCACCGTGCATACGCCCCATGAGAAGCTCATTTAGATGGAGACGGGTTACCCTCTAAGGGATCAAAGCTCTGGTGGATTTGGACAAAGACCCAAAAGCCTGCAGGCTTATGCATGTTTATCTATATAGACTAAGCCCGAAGAACTGGGGTGAGAGTCTTAGAAGAGCTCATTTTCTCATGAGATCTTTGGGACTTCCTCGTTCTGATGGGGCCAGGAATACTGTGAGAACATTCATTCTCATGGCATTTGTCGCTTGCGGGTCTTCTGTCAGCTGGAATTCAAAAGTACAGTCCTGTGTGAAATGTTCTATAAATCATTTAGTGGGGCTCTTGGAAGGCCCCACTAAAGCTGCAGTTAGACAGTGTCCACTCTACTCCAGTGATAATGAAGGGCAGAAAGGAGCTGTGTTGCTTGACTCCTTCACGCAGGGCCATCTTCTATTTCTCTATGTTTTCGTGTTCTAGATTGTTCCCGAGAATTGAAAGGTGGGGTAGACCGATCCAAGTCCGCAGACAGTACACATAGAACTCCTTCATGTTCAACCTCACTGTGCCACAGCGAGTCACTGCTGCACAGGAAACTAGTCTTGGAAACTACAGAGAAGCATCCAGATCTATGTTCCTAAAGATACAAAGTTGAGGCTCCTTGTCCAGATCAGCGTGAGTCTGAGCAGGGTAGAAATCCACGGACTCCATCACTTTTTCCCTACTGTTGTGGGGATCCATCCCCGCTTCTCAAAAATAGATTTAGTTATTTTTGGCACATGCTTTTTGAACTGTAGATCACTGTGTCTGCTACTGAAATTTCTTGTCTGTGCTGGCCCTTGTTTTGCTAACCCAGTATCATCATTCATGCATCTTTCTTTTTATCTTTTGCTTTCTGTTAGCAGCAAACTCCTGTATGTGTAAACTTTGCGTGATTCATCTTCCTTCCTACCGGTCACAGTGGCTCCTTCTCTCTGTCTCTGAACTGTTTCTCAGATGGCACCTGTAACATGTTTTTCCCATCATCTGCTCATCTTCCTCCTCTCTCCATGCAGTGTTATGAATGCACTGAAAGACTTTTGGACTTGGTGATCAGGACTGAGCACAGGGTGTGACCCCGGTCAGCCTCTAAAGAAGGGACGCCGAGACACACAGGCTCCCCTGGTCGTGTCCCTGCAGTCGCAGTCATTTAATCTCCTTTCCATACCTGTTACCAGTGTCGTTTCCTGTCTGGGCTTCCTGTGGGCTTCTCCACTAGTGCAGTGGGCTTTCCTGATGAAGACCCCCGAGTCACTGGCTCACCTCATCCTCGGCATTCATTTGTTAGCATATTTGTTCCTTTTCCCTTAAAGTTTACTCATTTGAATCTATACACTTATTAGGGGGGCATAGGTTATCCGAAGGAACACAGTAGACCTCCTTTGAGACCGTGTCTCTCATTGGCCTGGAACTCACAATGATTATTGTGCTCTAGGAATCTTATTATCTCTGCTTCCCCCATGTTGAGATAGATTATAACCCCCTGCCATTACACTCACCATTTTTTTTCATTGTTTCTGGGGTTGAACTGCAGTCTTCATACTTTGAAGGCAAGAACTTTTGCTACAGAACTGCCTCCCAAGTCCACAAAAATATAAAATTTATCCATGGGAGGGTCAAGTACAGAGAGAGACAGAGACAGACAGACAGACAGACAGACAGACAGACAGACAGAAGGGGGGCTATGTCTATAAACCTCTTACCAGATCTAGTAACACAGACACAACCACTCTGCGTGCCCTGTTAACCCAAACACAAACACAGATGTAAAGTCTACATAACCTACTTTACACACTCCTGTACACTGTGTCACAGACAGCGGATGCAACTTAAACATAGAAGAGAGGAGAGGACACCACAGACAATTCGTTAGTGCTTGAGAATGCAGGAGCAGGCTCCGTAGGCTCTAGTTCCCTGCACGCTGAGCTGTGGCTGTCCTGTATCCCAGGGAAAAGTCATGGCCAGCTGAAGCTCTTCAGTGGCAACATCTCAGCGGGTCACCTTATGCTTCTTTTTCACTATTTGTACTGTTTTATTTGCAGTGCTAGGTAAGTGCTCTACCACTGAAGCACAGTCACATCTCAGATATCTTTTATCAAGTAGTGTTCCATGAGCTCGACATCTGTATTTGGTGTGTTCTGTTCCGCCTAGGCCTGGTAGCATTGAACGCACTTGTGATTGCAGTGCAAGAGAGGCTGAAGCAGGATCCTTGAGTTAAAGGCCAGCTTAGGGTTCAGTGATGTAAGGTGTTGTAAGGAGGTGGCTTGTTTGTTCCTGGCTGCTCAGCCCCGAAATAACCACAAAGAAACTATATTAATTAAATCACTGCTTGGCCCATTAGCTCTAGCTTCTTATTCTTTTTTTGTTTGTTTGTTTTTCGAGACAGGGTTTCTCTGTGGCTTTGGAGCCTGTCCTGGAACTAGCTCTTGTAGACCAGGCTGGTCTAGAACTCACAGAGATCCGCCTGCCTCTGCCTCCCGAGTGCTGGGATTAAAGGCGTGCACCACCACGGCCCGGCAGCTCTAGCTTCTTTTTAGCTAATTCTTGCATCTTAATTTAACCCATTTCTATTAATCTGTATATCGCCACAAGGCTGTGGCTTACCAGGTAAAATTCCGGAGTCTGTCTCTGGCGGGGCTGCATGGCTTCTCTCTGACTCCGCCTTCTTTCTCCCAGGATTCAGTTTAGTTTTCTCCGCCTAGCTCTGTTCTACCCTATCACAGTCCCAAAACAGCTTCTTCATTAACCAGTGGTATTCACAGCATACAGAGGAGAATCCCACATCAGTAAGGGAGGGAGGTGAAAGGAAGGAAGGAAGGTTTCTGTTACACCCCAAGGGTAGTGTTTAGAGACTTCTGCTCCTGCAGTGGCATCCCTGTACACACCTTTCCTTTGTGCTGTCCTTCAGGCCTTGAGTCTCTGCTCTCCCACTCCTTATCTAACTAGGTTACCTCCCCTGTGGTCGATTTCCAAATAATTGTTCCCACATGTACTTATCTTCAGTTCTAGGCAGTTAGCACTGAATCATTCTGTGTCCCGTCAGCTTTGTGGTACAGAGGGATTCCTGCCCTCACACATGTTATCTTAGGCTGAGACGCTCATCAGATCTTTGCTCACGAGCTGACAAATGTATGTGACATACACAGCACAGATCCTGGATTATGACATATTAATGTTGGAGTCTCATTTCAATACAAGCATAGTCATCTCTGTATTGACCTTGAGACTATACGTCACTGCGAACAACTCAAGAATTAAAAGCTTTTTTCATTCTATTCCATTCATTTTTTTCTATAAGGTTCTTTGTTTTGTATGTATAATATTGTCCGATTAATTTTGTGTGTATTCTAACTGCTGCCTGTTGTATCCCAGCAACAGGGGTGAATAGCTTCTACTGGCTTTAAAGAGAATTTGTTAATATGGGGAGTTTTAGAAGTGCCTTAGTTTCTTACCTTAATTTGCTCATTCCAAACAGTGACGTAAACAGATAGATCTGTGTCCTTGAGGAGCAGCATTGGACGTCACCATTTTCCGGATAGGATTTAGAAGATGTCATTCTTGTCTTTCAGAGCTACATAGCAAGTTTGAGGATTAATAGAGGCATCATAGGCCTCTTGGCCTAACTGCACAACACACAAGGTCATGCCTAACGTTTCCTGAGAGAAACCCTAGAACTGTAGGAGCCTGTCACAGTGTGTGTACCGCTCCACTGATGTCAGATTTGGGGTTCAGAGCTTTTTGCAATTCTCCAACATGATTGTTTTATTCTACAATTCATCGAATCTGCAGATGTGGATTCCCTAGGTAGGGAAAACTATGCACAGTTTTTATGTTGATTAAAAGAGTTGACTCAATAGCAATCAAAAGCCCGAGCAACTCTTTTAGAAGTTCTTAGAGTACAGGTGAAATAGTGATTTTTGTAGAAAGCCACACTATTTTAGAAACATAAGATTTCTTATGTAGACAACCACACTATTTTAGAGTAGGTTTCTGGGGGCTGTGAGATCCGGTAAATTGCTGATACGCAGGTGTGAAAACCTGAGTTGGGATCTTTAGCACTTAATGTGAAAAGCTGCATCCAGCACCCCCATGTTGGGGCTGAGAAGATCCCTTGAGCTCACTGGCCTGTCTTAGTTGATTCAACAGGGTGGGTTCAGTCCCAGACCCTATCTTCGACTTAAACGAAGAGCAATGAGGAAGATGTCTGGCATTGACATTTATGCGTATATATCTATGCACGTACCTGTGTGCACATGCACACACACAAAGCGAAAATCAAAATGTCCATGTGCAGTTGTCATTTCTATGACCTGATAATGTTGGTTTCTTCCAGTGCTATGAACTTTAATTATACTTGCATCAATTTTCTTTCAAATTTAGCTCACTTATTTGCCCGTGTGTGGAGATCAGATGACAGGATATAGGAAATTGGTTTGTTTCACCTTGTGGGTTTTGGGGACTACCCAGGTAGTTGGGCTCTTGAGCAAGTACCTTTCTGCACTGAGTCGTTCCCCTAGCCCATGATTTTTTAAATGAAAACCTTTTCAGAGAGATGGATGTTTCCATCAGTGATCTTTTGGTTTTCTTTTCTCTCGTAGGGAAGCTAAACAGCCAAGACTCTTACAATAACTTCACCAACAACAATCCTGGCAACCCCCGACTTTCTCCCTTTCCCAGCCTGATGGTAGTGACCCCTCTAGCACAAATCAAGCAGCCAATGACATTGGGGACCATCACCAAACGTACTGGGTAAGTCGTCAAGCTTGATGCTGTTCCACAGCCCTCTTAGAGTGTGGAATGGATAAAAACGGAACGTGCTTTTTTCATTGTGTGATTTTGATTATTTCCAGCCCACATGAGACTCAGTGGCAGCTGAGTTCACACCGAGCTCAGAGGGCACACAAGCATGCTCACACCCAGTCATGTGCACACATCCGTAGTAAGAAGCAAAGCAGTGACAAGTTGTGAGAACTAGCACTGGCTAATGAGAACCAGACTGCTCCACTCGCTCACACCTCCTGCCTCGTGCCATTGTCTGATTGTACAGTTTGATTTTCTTGGCTCTTGCCAACACGATTGGCATTTTAACACAATGCCCACATTTTGACAAATGCAAATATTAGCAAAAGTTTTCTGTATTTAAGTAAGATTCTGAAATTTACCCACTTATTTGTGTGGCTGTATTACACCAGCATGTTTATATTACTAATCTTCTGAATAATGAACTATGACTTGGACTTTTTACAAGATTGATCCTACCATTTTTAGAGATTTCATAACATTCTTTAATTCTTTTCAGTGCTCATCTTAGATGTTAAAAAAAGTTCTCTACTTGTTCGGAATGTGAATTTTGCACCTGTAAATGAGCTAATACGTGTCTGATATCATTAGATACTCAATTATATGATGATAATGACCATCCATTTTGGACTGTTAAATTTGTACTTCTGTAGTCATTTCTATCGCCAAGTTATTTGTTTTCCTCAATGTATATTCCCAGTATTTAATTGAATTAGAAATGGAACAAATTTTATATTAAAATTCCACATTAAAATAGTCTGGAGAAAGCCTTACCTTTGCCTCAAATAGTCCTGAGGGTCCCTCCATGGGGAAAAATAGATTAAATCATCTGGCCACTGTGTTGCTACTGTAGTAATATAAAAGTACGTAGAAAAGTGACTTCCCTTAGAGAAATACTCAGGGCTCAACATGGTTATTATGATTTTAGTTGTCACATACCAGGGTGACATGTGTAAAGTGGCCTACTGACCTCACCCTAGGTGACATGTGTAAGGTGGGCTGCTCACCTCACCCTAGGTGACATGAGGTTGGCCTACTGATCTCACCTTAGGTGACATGGTGATGTGTGTAAGGTTGTCCTACTGACAGAAGTAGGCTGAGCTTTGAATATATTAAGGGGACTAAAAACAAATAAAAATTAAAAAAAAATCCTGAAAACCTACTTCCCAAATCACAGTTTATTGTGCCATTCTGTGACATGTCTATCATTTAATATAGTATTCAGTAGAGGCACAATTTTAAGTGATATCCTTAGTTTTTTGTTTTTTGTTTTTTTTTGCTTAAAACATGTTGACCAGAAGGCCCTGAATTTGTTGTTTTATTGTTAGTTGAGGTTTTCCCCTTTGTAAGTACACTTTGTATTTTCTGAATTCAAAGGGTTCTTAATTTCAAAGTTTTTGTTTGTTTGTATTTTTTTTGGACCCTCTTAAGTTTGCACGAATGTAATTATGTGTGATTCACTCCAGTACTGTGTAATACTATAAAATACTGAAAATTTGTATCTTCCCTGAATCTAAGTGAAAGCAAGTTTGAAATGTCGCTCTGATTCAAATGTCTGTTCAGAGTGAGGGGGTATATGAGAAGATGGCACAGATGTTTCTTCTGAGGACAAATGCGAGAGGTGCTTGTTGTTTCTGAGGTGCCTGCTTCTTGATTTGAGCACAGGGCACATTGTGTCCAGGACAGAGACTTAGCACTCTGCATAGACTTCTTTTGTTTTGTTTTTTTTTTTTTTTTTGAGACAGGGTTTCTCTGTGTAGCCCTGGCTGTCCTGGAACTCATTCTACAGACCAGGCTGGCACAGAGGTCCACCAGCCTCTGCCTCCCTGAGCGCTGGGATTAAAGGTGTGCACCACCACCACCCAGCTCTCATAGACTTTGAGATTGGTGTAGACGTGTTAAATACACAAGGATAGGATGTTAGGGTTTATTATACTCATTTATGCATCTAGTTGGAATGTATATTTCCTTTTCTCTGTATTTGGAAGTTTACTAATGAAACTTTTGTGCTTTCCCATTGTCTGTCAATACAGTGGCAAGTGTATAAGCTGTTAGCATCTGGAGAGCTCTGTGGGACTTTGACAAATTTCCTGTTTCCTTGTCTTTTTAAAAATTTGAGGGGCTGGAGAGATGTCTTGGTGATTAAGAACCGGCTGCTTTTCCAGAGGACATGTGATCAGTTCCTAGCACCCACATTCCCAGATTTGTAAGCCATTTGTAACTCCAATCCTGGAGCGCCCAGCAAACTCTTCTGACCTCCATGGGCACTTCCCTCACGTGTAACACACATGTGGGCAAAACACCCACACATGTAAAATGAAATAAAAACTTAAAGAGCTGGGTGTGCTAGTGCATGCCTTTAACTTCAGCACTGAGAGGCAGAGGATCCCTGTGAGTTCCAGGCCAGTCTGATCTCCATAGTGAGTTCATGGACAGCCAGGACTGAGAGACTCTGTCTCAAAAAAAAACCAAACACAAACAAACAAGGAAAGTAAACAAAAAAGTTGCTTAAAATTCTTTGATTTATAGAGTATAAATGCTATGTCCCGCATCATGATTGTTTTGTTACTACTGCTGCTAGGCCAGACACAGGGCTCCATGCAAGCAAGCAAAGCACACTACCACTCAGTTACAGCTCTGTCCCTGAGCGCCCTCTTAGATGTGATTAATATTTATTGATGAACGCATTGGGAATTTGAAATTTTATGTGCCTTGAAAGTAACATTAGTAAATGTCACAATCACTCTTCTATTGCTGTGAAGTGAAAACCATGACTAAGGCAACTCTTATAAAAGATAGCATTTAATTAGGGCTTGTTTACAGTTTGATTTGAGGGTTTGTTCTTGATCAGTGATGGTCAGGAGGGTGGCCACAAACAGGCCTGTAGCTAAAGGTTTCTCTCCTACCTGCTAGTCTCTGAATAACCACTCAGAGTCTGATATTAATTACAAACTGTTTGTAATAGGCTCAGGCTTATTATTAACTAGCTCTTACAACTCAAATTAACCCATTTCTATCATTCTGTATTTTACTATATGAGGCTTGTGACCTCACATCCTGCTTCTCCGTCAGCTGCCAGCGTCTCCCTGCCTCTGCTTTGGTTCGCCCTGTGTCTGTTTGGATTTCCTGCCTAGCTGTATTCTGCCCTGCCATAGGCCAAAGCAGCTTCTTTATTAACCAAAGGTAATTAAACATATTCATAGCATATCAAAGGGCGTCCCACATTACAGGTCAGCATGGTGCTGGAGAAGTAGCTAAGAGCTTTACATCCTGATATGCAAGGAGAGAGCTTGGCCTGAGCGTTTGAAGCCTCTAAGTCCACCTCCAGTGACACACCTATTCCAACAATGACACACCATATAATCCTTTGAAAACAGCTCATGCAAACACATGAGGAAGGGGATTGTAATTCAGACCACCAGTACTTTCAGTTTTCAGGTCCCTTCATAAGTTTTATGTTTTATTAAAGATTTATTTATTAATTATGTATATAGTGTTCTGTCTGCATATGTGTCTGCACACCGTAAGAAGGCACCAAATCTCATTATGGATGGCTGCGAGCCACCATATCATTCCTGGGAATTGAACTCAGGTCTTCTGGAAGAATACCCTGTACTCTTCTGAACCATCTCTCCAGCCCCTATATATTTTATGTTTTTTTTTTTACTATTAACACGTATTTTATTAGTTTAAATAGCTTATAATAGTAATTTTTTCTATTTTTTTTCCCTGCCACCTCCCCCCCCGCACCCCTCTATTTTGTGGTTTTAAAGTCCTCTAAGAATGTGCTGTTTCCAGGTGTTGTGACAAAATAATTTAGATTTGTCTCTTTTTGGCTCTAATATTTTTGACATAGTTTGAATATCAGCAATTCTTCCATACCCAAGCCACCCAAATGTTAAAAAATGCTAACGTCATCATTGACATTCTTTCACACATCAAGACATGACACTTTTCTAATTTTTTCAGAATAAATTTCATGACCCCTTCCTCCTTTGTCTTCCTTCCTTATCCTGGAGGGAACATTCTCCTACACTAAAACGTCAAAAGAAGAATTTTATTTATTGTTTTTAATAGTACAAATATTTCTTTTCTGTAATGAGTTCTCTGCTTCAGTGTAGCGCTCTGGGGTAATACAGGTTGTCCTTTAATTTCCTGTTAGTGATGCCTGGCATAGTGACTGGTAAACACCTTGATTGTAGTTTATATCTGACCATTTCTGTATTGCAAGTTTGTTCACTTGGTTTCTTTCTTTTTTCTATTTTAAAAATGAATGTTGTTTATTTATTTTGATAGTTTCTTGTTAATTGTCCCAGGCTGGCCTTGAGTTTTGGAAACTGTGATTCAGTAATGAGTTCTGAGATAACAAATTTCCATCATCTTCACAACTATTCTCTAACAAAAATTATGTGAAGCTGGGTAGTGGCGGCTCATGCCTTTAATCGCAACACTCAAGGGGAGGCAGAGGCAGGTGGATCTAGCTCGAGGCCAGCCTGGTCTACAGAGCGAGCTCCAGGACAGCCAGGGTTACACAGAGAAACGCTACCTACATGAGAAAACAAACAAACATACAAATCATTATGTGTATCTGTGTTTGCATACATGTGCATGTGCGTGGGTTGTAGGTGCTAGGGGAAGATGCTCTAGACCAGTGCTGGGGACAGTCCTAGTCCTGGCATGCTCTCCTACCCGCAGAGCCATCTCTCCAGCTTCCACCGCTACTTTACTTGCTTGTTTAGACAGGGTTTCTCTGTGTAACAGACCTGGCTGTGCTGGAACTTGCTCTGTAGAACAAGCTTGCCTGGTACTCACAGAGATCCACCTGCCTCTGCCTCCGGAGTCATGGGATTAAAGACGTGTGCCACCACTATCTGGCTATCATGACTGCTCTTTATTCCACTTTCTGACGTGTTTATCGAATGTACTCAGCCATTGCAATTGTCATTTTCCTTTTCTTTCATTGCAATCCAGCTAAGGATTTGTTGTTTATAGTTTCCTAATGTGACTTTTAAATTTTTGTGTCAAGATTTTTAAAACTTCATTAAATCTATATTTTGCCTTGTCAGGAGTAATATATGGTTTGTGAGAGTATTATATTTTCTGGCTAGCCTTCGTGGTGCATGTTTGTAATCTTAATCCTGTATGGAGGATCTCAAGTTCAAAGCCTGTCTAGGCCCTGTTTTCAAAGGGATGACTAGTTAAGAGGAGAGCCTGGATGTCTGGTTTATCATGTTGGAGGCCCTCAGTCCCAGCTCCACCAATGAATAGAAAAGCCTGAAAATACATTCTCTCCGTTTGTCACAGGCTCTTTTAAAGTAAGTGCCAGATACAGTTTCAGCACTTAGATTTTATGCCGTTAGCATCCACAGATCACATTTATTTATTCTATTGAAGCATTTTTAAAACTGTGACCAGTCCAACACTGCAGCTAGGTATTTAATCTTTCTATTCCATTTTGCTTTATATACTGGGAAATTTGGTTTTCTCATGAAGATAACTAACCAATGTAATAAACAAGCAGAGTTTTCTTTTTCCATGTATGCTCATTCCTAAAATTCTGTGTTCCCCACACCTTTCCTAGTGCTTTTAGAATGTATTTATTTAACAAGGAGTGGTTTCCATGGATGATTTAGAAAGTGGACACAGAACTCAGCCGTTTCAGATATGTAAATGTCGTGGCTGTTCAGATACACCTGGCAATAAATTCATCTAGTTGTTAGGTAGAGCATCTACCATTTGTCTCATGTTGTTGATATTCTGTGTAAAGGCATAAAATACCCACAAAGTGTTAGAATTCTCTTGCAGAAGTATGAAGATTGCCTAGGACTCAGGAGTTCAGCCATCCTGTTTGAGATACAAACCTCAGCTTCACTCTGCAGGATACAAAATGTATCTTTACCATGCTTAACATCTGCCCTCTTATTTTTACAAATATATGTCCGTGAACGCCTGGGCAGTGTTGGGACCATCTGTCTCTCTGCTCTGCACACATGAGGCCAGTACAGCTACCAATGGCAGCAGACAGCTGTGTTTACACCTTCCTGTTGAATACCTTGAAGCATCCCTTGGAGGAAGGAGGGCCTCTGATGGCAGCAGCTGCTGCTTAGCTCATGCTGGGTGTGGGTGAGGCAAAGGAAGTTCTAGGAATTGTAAACAGAGTCTGTTTTCTCCTGGTCTAGTACAGGAGGGTTGGAAAGCCCCTCTTACCACATCATCATGTCTTGAACTAGAGAAAAAGAAGAGGACCGTTAGGTCAGTGGAAGAGCACTTGCTTTGCATGTGTGAGGCTGTGGGTTCAGTTCTAAGTACCACAAGGCAGGAAGGTTGAGAGGAAAGAGGGACCCAGGGAGGGAGGGTAGAAAGACTGCCCATTACAAGAGAGAGAGAGAAATAGGGATTGTTCTGTTTTTTTGAGATGAGGTTTCTGTAGTCCTTTGGTTCAATTGAATCAAAAGAGAATAATTTCAGATGGTAAGTAATAACTAATTTTCTGTTGTATTTTGTGTATTTTAAATCTAAGATGATGTATGCCAATTTTGTGGACACAGAAGGGAACAGTTTATTCTAGAATGAGGTTGAACCAGTTTCATGGGAACAAAGACTATAAAAATTGAAAATGAAGTTACTTCCTTGCTCTTAGCTGGTGGGAGCC
This sequence comes from Ondatra zibethicus, assembly GCA_004026605.1. Classification (NCBI taxonomy): domain Eukaryota; kingdom Metazoa; phylum Chordata; class Mammalia; order Rodentia; family Cricetidae; genus Ondatra; species Ondatra zibethicus. Next base: position 37,137 of record PVIU01004064.1, read on the forward strand.
CCCGGAAGTGAACTCACATTCTTCTACAGTGTTTATAGTCTCTTCTTTCCCCACCTTCTCAGGCCCTCATTTCTTTGTGAATATCTTGAAACTGTGGGCCCTAGCCCTAGAGTGAGTGCTGTGTAGTCCTGGCTTCTCATGCGGGCACTTGTACTTACTGTCAGTGCCCTATGGGAGTTCCTCAGAAGAGAAGAATTCACATGCGGATGTGTGCATTCCCAGCACTTCTTTGATCTCATTGTCCCATTTAAGCCCTTCTGAGCCACACTTAGTAAACAGGTGTGTTTCTCACTTAATAGCATTTATTTGAATGTCTGCAGCTGATATTTTTAAAACAAGTTTGTCATCAGTTTTTGTTTGAGTGTAAATGACATTTTCATATAGTAAACGTGAAAGTCCATTCCTTATTTTAATTCAGTTCAACCCCGTTCACCTTGCTTTATTTAGACTTTCATCCGAGCCTCAAGCCTTATAGGGTAAGTTCAGAGAAGATGGAAGGATTTGGTAACAGACCCCCGTTTACCATAGCCCATGGTAATTTGCCACTTTCTGTCTCTGTCTTTTGTAACCATTAGTTTGTATGGTAGAGCTCCGAGGGTTTGGTTCCATATACAACATGATCACAAGTGCATTTTCATTTGAGTGCGTGCGCTTTTGTCTACATGTGCAATATATTTACCATAGTTTGAGTTTCTAGCTTTTGCGCCAAATAAGTAGAGTACTTAAACCATACCATAGTTTATTGCATTTTGCTGTAAATCTGCGGATTTTTTATTTGAAAGAAGTCTACTGTATACCATATTGAAAGTCAGCGGGCATAGCAGTCAACAGAAGTTTGACATTATTTATGCTATGCTAGTCGCTCCTCTGTCGCATATGGAAGAACTTCAGCATTATCTATGTTTTTCTAATGAAAATTTTTTACGTCTTGAGTTTTAATTTAAAATGGCATGCCAAATATGTCTCCAATTAGTCAGCTGTCTGTTTCAGCTTCAGTTTGTCCTACAGATCAGCAGATCGAAAACCACCAGTGCCGTTAACCTGTCTGGTGTAGGGAACAGTTAAAATTCAGCTAATGAACAAATTAAAAGTTGGAAATGACATGAGGGCTAATTTGCGGCAATGAGGAAGGAAATGGGAATTCACATCATTTGCTTTAGAGAAGGTACACACAGCGGCAGTAGAGCCTTTAGAATGAATTTAAGTTCAACTTAAAATGTCTCACCTCTCTTGAGCATTGTATATACGATGTGCTGTAGCCTTTTCTCTTCTCGCAGTTCCTGTCATCTTGGAGTCCTTCTGACCCCATGTTTTAGTTGGTCACAGAACTTGATCAACTGAAGGATAGGGTTGATGGAGTGTGTTTATGAAATTTATCTCTTAAATTCCAGATGCTGCTTTAACTCTGGAGGGAGACAAGGGTTGGGCTGGCTGATAGACTGTGTACTCTCAGCGTGCACAGGAGGCTGAGGTGGAAGGTTCACAGCTTGAAGTCTGCCTAGGCAGCACAGAAAGCCACTCATTCAGGAACTCCCAGAGCCTATTGATTGGACAAATCAATTTTGTGTGTGTCGGGGGGTGGGGGAGGATTTGAGACAGGGTTTCCTCTGTAGCTTTGGAGCCTGTCCTGGAACTCACTTTGTAGACCAGGCTAGCCTTGAACTCACAGATATCTGCTTGCCTCTGCCTCCCAAGTGCTGGGATTAAAGGTGTGCACCACCACCACTCGGCTGATTGGACAAATCTTAAGAGTAACCTTTTACCACTAGAATCATGTTACAGAAGTTTACATGTGTTCACAACAGATACCTTGGAAGTGCAGTGACAGCCACAGCCACTCTAAGAGCTGGGAACTGAACTCATGTCCCCAGGAAGTATAGTAAATGTTCTAACCACTGAACCACCTGTTTTTGAGAATTCCTTTGAGACTAAATGGCCAGGTAATTTCATATTAGCTTATAAATAAATAATTCTCTAAAAATCTAGAATTTGATTTTTATTACTTATTTCACTTAGCTATTGTCCTGCAGATTCAACCAACCATATTGCTGCAACTCAAAGTGTTTTTATTATTATTATTTTTTATTTTTGTTTAGGGGTGTGTGTGTGTGTGCGTGCATGTGTGTCAGACACTATTTTGGTTTTCTGAGACAGGGTTTTTCAGTGTAACCCTGACTGTCCTGGAACTAGACTGGTCTCGTACTCACAGAGATCCACCTGCCTCTGCCTCTCCAGTGCTGGGATTAATGGCGTGGGCCACCTCTGCCCATGTACATTGCTGGATGTGTGAATTCTTTAGAACCATCTCTAGTAATCTGAATTCACTACTTAATACATCCAGCATTCAAATTCATACACTCCCTACCTTTACCCCACTTTAGTAGGAAACTACAGCTGTGTGCCTTCAGTGTCAGGGTGTGTGAGGACAGTCATAGGTGAAGACAGCTGGATCATGGGCCTGGACTTTGTGACTTCATATTTTCATTCTTTTGCTACTGAAGAAAGATTAAGCAGGAGCATTTCAAAAGAGCAGCTGACGCTACCCCCAGCCAGCAGTGGCGTGAGTCAGTGTGCTCCTTTGGAGTCGGTAGATCTTTCACATGTTCGTGGCAGAGATCCAATCTGCCAGACCAGGCAAGAAGTGGGCAAATGTGAGCTGGATGCTTGCCAAGTCTACATACCAAACTGGGTTCTCACCCCGTGCCTTCGGCCGCCCTCTCTCTATGGAGCTGTTGGCCAGTGGATCACTTCTGTCTGGAGGTAGAGCAGCTTTTAAGCAAAGCAGCCAGGCTACACTGCAGAGATGACTGTGGCGCTGCTAAGGGCCTTCTCACTTGGTGTCACCATGGTACGGTGGGGCGAGTGTATGACTGTTGACATTTGCAACATGCTGTAATTTCCTGGAAAGAAATCAGGGGGTTTGTTTGTCTGTTTAGGTTTACTTTTCATTTGTTGGGGTGAAGCATGTTTGTTTTATAAATCAGGAAGCTTTCTCTGTAGGTAGGGAGTGTCAGGGTCTTTAGTGGGCTTTTGTTGTTAGTTTTTTAATCTAAAGACAGATAAATTTTGTCCCATTTTTGTTTGTTGTTTTTTGAAGCCAGTGGAGAAGTCTTTCAAGTTATACAGGACTGAGTAGACAATTTCAGTACAAACTTTCAAGTTCTTTACCCTGCAAGTATCTGTGTATCTGTGACTATTCGTGTGTTTGGTGTCCCTGTCAATAATCAGAATTCTGTTGTATGTTGCAACTTGAGCGTAGTTAGAGGACTGTCCATAGGGCACTATGGGGCTATTTTAGATGACAGTGTTTCTAACAGAATTATTCTGAGTATTGGAATAATTGGGGTGTTCCTCTTATAATAATTCAAACAAAAGGTGAGTACTGTCTACCAACACAATTCCCTTCATTTCTGAAGTATTTCTGGCATTTAGAAATGGCTTTACCCTTGTATTAATGCACAGGATCTCTATGTTGTGGAGACATTGGACAGTTCAGGAGTTTTCCAAATACAGAGTGAGCTCTCATGACGTAAGATCTGATATAATTAAGTAAATCTTGACGTCAAATAGATGTGACCAGAGTTTTTTTCTTCAGTGTCATATAATGGAGTAAATAGTTGGGCTACATTGGCTACATTTCTTTTTGTACTTTAGCAATACCCAAGCATTATGATTATGAAATGTTGAGAAAATAGTAAAATGTCTTACAAACAAAAACTGCATTCATCCACTTGGTCTTTCAATCTTGTTTTTATGCATTGTTTTCTGAAGCTTAATGTTAATATTCTGTGGGTCACAGAAGAAAACGATGGAAGGCCATTGTTGGTTTTACTGGTTCTGTCCTTGCCAGTAACTGAACCTTTAAAGCTTGCAAGAGTGCTTGTCGGCCACACCCCTCTCTTAATGCCCATGTCTCTCAGTCTGCCTTTGTATGTATTGCATTCTGAATACCAGAATCATGCTCACTGTTTTGAGGACATTTTTCTCGACCTTTAATTTGTTCTGGAATGTACTCTGTTTGTTTGGAAATTAATACTAATTAGCAGGATTATCTTTCTACTTATTATCCCAGTCTCCAATTTTGAAAAAGGAAATAGCACAGTTTAGTAATGTGTGTCCCCTTCAATTTCTTACGTCTTCCAAATGTCAGATGCCATATTAAAATTTTTTGAATATAATTATATTTCTAAGCCTTATTTGTGCATAGCATGCCTTAAAAACTGGGATCTGAATTTAAAGCAGAAATAACGTGTATCATTGAATTCTCAGTTTGTATCCCCTGTGGTATTTCAAACGTGCAGTTGTAGCTACAGTTGAGCGTAGTCCCCCTTTGCCGTCTGCAGGCAGGTGAGGAGGCTGTGTTCTTATGCTGACTTTCTGGACTATAACCAGAACTAGAACTCATTCCATCGTTTTTGCCAGTGACCCACAGAACAACATGCAGTCCAGCTTACTGCAGATAAGCGCTTGAAAACTGTGTGGTGAGAAGCAGCAGCTGGGGAGCACAAACGCCCCAGTGTCGGAGTCCAGCCATCTCTAGTTAGCACTGGATATTTTGTGTCACACGTAGTAATTGTTCTTCTCCATCTGATTTTCCCATTTGATTTGCTCTCTGTGTTTAAGGGCTTCAGCCTTAAATTTTATGTTAAAGCAGTGCTGCTGGGGTGCTCCAGAAAAGGGGGAGAAATAGAGAAAATTCAAATCTACGTTTCTATAAAAACTGAGGCCCTTGTTTCTGTACCTCACAGCATATGTGGCATATAGGGCAGAATTGCTATTGATTATTAATTTTGAGTTCTTTTTTATCATACTCTATAACAGTACAGTATACATGTATTTACTAATGTTGAATGAGTTTTCCTCTAATTTTTTGTACATTTTCCCCCCTTTTCCACCAAGGCCTTATCTCTTTGGAGCGGGGTGTTTTTCCATAAAAGCTCCATGGTGAGTTCCCATTGGTCCCGCATGCCTAATTCATTTGCTGTACTCTCGAAAAGTATCTGTTTAATAGTTTGTTTTCAGTTGCATGGCCTGATCACAGATAGATGCACCAAGTTACTGGCTGAGTAGATCTGAATGTTGGCATTTAAACCTTTAAAAAGCAGTTCCTTTGGTTTTACTTCAGTCTTTCAAAACACTTTTTTCTACGAAAACCGATTTGTTTTGTTTTTATTTTATTTTATTTTTTTTTCTTAAAGAAGGCAGAAGAGTTCTGTCACCTTGCTGGTGAATAATACAAGAAAGGTCTAGCCACAAGTAGAGTCTTTGAATATGAAATTCCTCACTTACCGTACTTCGTACTAGAGAATGGAGTTTGTTTTTAAGTACAAATATCTGGAGGGCCAAGTTGCAGTGTATTTTATTTGGTCCCAAAAGGACTGTGTTGAACTCTGTTTTGACTAGATTAGGTATTTAATGAGCTGAATAAAAGGTAAAGGAATGCATATTTCTTATGAAAACACACATGACATTCTGTTGAACTATGTTAGAAAGTTAAGGCATGATAACCACAGAAAAGGAAGAGTGTGTTCCATATTTACATTTGAAGATAGCAGTTAGAATGTGTTGAGGATCTGATATAAAATGTTTTAGTAATTATGAATTGGGGTTCTAGAATAAAGCTGCCTTGCTCTTACATACCAGCTCCTATGTTACATACCAGCTCCCATGTGCTCTTATATGCCAGCTCCTATGTGCTCTTACATACCAGCTCCTATCTTTACTGGCACTGTGATCTCAGATACCCTAGAGCCTTCCGTTTCTTCTTTTCCTTATATATGTAATGAACACAGCGTTAGCATCTGTTTTGTGGGTTTGTTGTGAGGATGAAATGAGCTTATAATAGTTAAACGCACTGTAGTACTTAACTACATAGTGGTGCATAGTAGCGGCTCATTAAATAGTAACCGCTGAGGACTGCCCTTGCAGTGCTGGGGTGGACACCCTGTCTAAAAAGATACTTCTTGGGCTGGAGAGATAGCTCAGTGGTTAAGAGCACTGACTGTTCTTCCAGAGGACCTGAGTTCAATTCCCAGCAACCACATGGTAGCTCACAACCATCTGTAATGAGATCTGGCGCCCTCTTCTGGCCTGCAGGCATACATGGAAGCAGAATGTTATATACATAATTAAGAATGAAAGAAAGAAAGAAAGAAAGAAAGAAAGAAAGAAAGAAAGAAAGAAAGGAAGGATACTTCTTAAAACTATATCATGTGCTTTGCCTCAAGAGGGTCTCCCCTGGCTATTGTAGAACTCTGTGTAGACCAGACTTGTCTCCTCCTTGTGGAGTTCTCTTGCCTTGGCTCCCTGAGTGCTGTGATTTCAGGCGTGTGCCAACACGCCATACTATCTCTAGTTCTTAAGAGCTAGAAAAGGAAGTTTTGAGCCATGGAAGGTATTTAAGTTCTTCCCATCTTTCTGGTCCTCATAACTGCTGCTAAGAATTGTTCATTGTGCTCTGTTAGAACCTGAACTGTATTTTATCTGGGCACAAGTTGCATGCATGGAATATTCCACCTGGGAGGCCGAGGCAGTAGACAGCATGTTTAAGTCCAGCTTGGGACATGCAATAAGATTGTCTCTCCAAAACCAACCAGTCTTTTTATAGTTGTATTGTTTCCTGGAACATTTTCAGGGTTCTTGTGCCCTGGGAATGGAAGTTTTCATTCTCCTATAGGGCTAGGTGATAGAGTCTCCACCATATATCCACCTCTCTAGTACAGTATAGGACCGAGATGGCAAAACTATCTTGACAATATACAGAGACAAATCCTCTCAAAGTTGATCTTTCTTTTTTTAAATCAGATTTCTTCTCAAAACCAGTAAGATACATGGATTTTTGCTGGCTTAGGGTGACTAGGGAATTTTAAATGCCACATCCAAAATATGATTAAATGTCTTTGTGCACTAAATGTGGAATTAAATTCCATTTGAGGATAAATTCCTCATTCCAAGTACAAAGCAAAGAGTTTCTGCATGTTAATACAGACTGAAGTTTTGACATGCAGCTGAAGATGGACTAACAAATGTTGCATGTTAAATAAGGAAAGTCCGCTCCCCCAACAGCTTATGTGTTCCTCACAGTTAAGCAAAGGCACTTGTCAACTAGAAATGATTTGAGGTTGAAACAAGATTAAAAGAGCCAGATTAAAGAAAGGGATCTATGAAATATAGTCGACTTCTAAATCACTGCCTGTCTTCCAGAAGACTGCTTTGTGGTTTGTTTGATGCCATCGTTAGCTCCTATGAAACTCGTTTTTAGTCACTTACACTAGACTCAAAGGTCCTCCTTTTAAATGTGCTACGTTACCAGAGTGCATGTTTTTTCCATTAAGATCTTAATGAAACCTCAAATTAAGGCAGCAAAATGAATATAGATTTGACAACTTCTTCCATGTTGTTTATGAGAGCCGCTTTGTTTCCGCAGCATTTTGCTGTTTTTCCATGATACTTAGCATTCAACTTGAGAATGTTCTTATTTACTGCTCTAAAATGAAACATCATGCTAACTAAGGATGTTTATAGTCCTTTCAGTCAGGGCAGTATATGTATGTTGGATGAACACGAAATCTCTATAGCCTCTTTTAAAATGTAAATTTCTTATAAATCTCAGAAATTAGTTTGGGTTACAACATTTGTACTTAGTTAAGGTTTTTTTGCTTTTGGTATGTCACAGTTTGTACTAATTCTTTATTCTTCAGTAAAGGACTTTAAGTCTTTAATTCAGTTTCAGATGAGACCATTTAAAAGCAGCATTTTTCCCTTTGATATCACAGCAGGCTGTGAATGAAGTGGTGCAGGGTATCTTTGACAGTAGTCGTCAACCTAGGAATTTCCAGCACTTTCCATGTTGTATGTTTATGTAGGATATTTGTTGTTTTGAGAGACCATGCCAATTTTCGTTGTTGATTTGTCGAGACAAAATCCATCCATACTGTAGCCTATGCTGGCCTGGAAATTACTGTGTAGCCCAGGCTGGCCTTAAAGTTTGTAAAGTTTCTCTGCCTCAGCCTATTGGACACTTTACTAAGGGATTTTGATTTCTGCATTAACAGTGTTGTGCTGGTGTGCATGGGGGCCTGGGTTTTACCTTCTGTTTCTCAAGTGCTTTCTCAGAGTTGTCTGTGTGTAGAGCACACAGTCATGCTTATGTTCTCTGGGAAAATAGCCCTTATTCATAATTGCCTCTGTATTACTTACACTCACTGTTAAGAAAGGAGTAAAGTTTATGTGTGGAAATGTATTATGTGGTTTTTCCTAAGCATTCTTCTGAGCATATTTGAAAGCTTCACATTTTCACCCTTTGCAAGGCGATGTGTGCAGATGAGATCTCCTTCATCTGTTGTGTTTTCTTCTCTTTTAAACTTGTAAGCATACTTTATAATACCATAGTATAAGTAAATTTATAATAAATATTATATAAATAAATATTCATGTTTTCGATTGTTTAAAATAAAGTAATTCTAGTTGCCTTTCTGGTCTAGTTTTAGGGAAAAAATTAGAGAAAGAGAAGATTTCTAAATTCTTTTGAAAGCTTTGTCACACAGGCACTAATAAAGCTCATGAAGAACACAAATTTTCAGTTACTCTCTCTCCGTTGGAATTCTCAGTGCTCGTTCTCACTCAGACTCTAACATTTGACAGTTCACTTCTGCCTCAGCTCCTGCCATGCTGTGCCCCTCTCTCAGCACCCTGGACGAGTGTGCCCCCCATTGCTGCAGCTTCAGTTCCTCTCTGTGGTGCATGGCACAGTTATTGGGGGGGGGGGCGGGGTTAAACACCGTCCTTTATTTCTAAAATGCAGGTGTCTCTAGAGGGAAGGGTTTTGTTTCTGTTTCTTTTTCTTTCTCTTGTTTGCATTCGAATGTAAAGCAGGCAAGAGAAATCCAGTGTTAATCTAGATCATGATGGAGGGTTTTTAAGACTTTCCAAAGCGATGGGATATCGGTGAGCTGCAGTGAGAATGATTCTCATTCTTCAAGCCCTTTCTTAGGCGAAGTGAGAGAATTAAACCCCTGCTTTTATTTACCACTGTGTTTATTTTGCTTTGTGTTTGTGTGTTCTGTTTCTCTCCTTGGTTCCTTAGGAAGGGTTTATTGCTTGTGGTATTTTATGATTATTATTTTGCCACGATTGGCAAATGTTGTATTCATTTCATTTTTCTTTCATGTTTTGCTAAAAAGTTAATTCAAGCGCTCAATGTAGTAAAGAGGCATCTGCGGGACTGCTGTGCTCTGCTCTGTGTCTCTTAAACTGTCAGTATGCATGCCATGTTCTCCTGTATGTTTCTTTAAACTCACGGCTGAATCCATATAATCAATGCAGTTAAACTTCTGTGCAGCAATCAAAATGGAAGTACTGTTTTAATCATTGTATTATCAGTAGCATAAGTGTATAAGGTTAAGTCAGTAAAGAGCAGTTCATTGCCCATGCACAGGAAACCTTCTATAATTGGCCTGTGTTGGGGCTTGTTGAGACTGCTTCTGAGGAGAATGGTGTTGAGCGCAAGCAAGAAACGAGGTTAGCATTAGTCTTCCCTGTGCAGGTCAAGTGAGCAGTCTGAACGTCTGCATGATTTACAGGGCTTTCTTCTCTTTCTTCTCTTACTTACGTATCCTCTTTCTCTGCCTTTTTTTTTTTCCTTTTTCTGTCAACAGCAGGGCATTTTGTATTAGAAATACTCTGGGTTATTGTGGAAAGGCTCGTGTGTAGCCTGCTGCATGCATGCACAAGAAGAAAGACTGTTTTGGTCCTATGAGGCTTCTTCCACATTATTTTTTAAAATTAAGATTAGGAGCAAATGGAGCCAGAGTTAAAATGTCTAGCTTTGAGGAGAACACATAAAAAATGTTTTCTAAGTAGCGTTCTTTTTTATTACATTATCTCTTTTTATTTCTCCGTAAGATTTATACATGTGTGCACATATTTTTATGTTTCTATTTTACTTAAATGACAAAATCATGCCAGATGGAGACTGATGATGGAAATAACTTGATATGAACTAGCTCCCCCAAATATGCTCTCTCTCTTCAGTACTGTGGTATGTGAGGGGCATGGTTAAAAAATATCTTTTTTCAAATTGACTTCTTAACTCATGAGGTTTAGTGGTATCCTATCACTGGATAAAGGATAACTGATGAAATTTAAGACTAAAGTAATAGTTTTTTCATAAATTCAACACAATTTTACCATAGACTGTCGTTTCTCATAACACATTTGAGTTTGTATAAAATGGTACTGTGCTGGTGGTGGCTTCCAAAATGGAACAATGTGAAGCCTATAGAAGTATAATGAAGTTTAGCTGTTGCTAATTCCAGGTTTTCTGAAATGTAAGATGATATATAGAATGTTCTCAAAGGATACGCTGATGCGTATAATTTCTTGGCGTTTCTTGATTCTGTTAGAAAGTTAGTCTTTTGTCCTGGTGTTATTTTTGAGTCTGCCCAAATCCTTCAGAGGAACCATATATTCTCTCTTGAAATGGCACAACCGCTTGCTATTACATGATTAAGTAACACCAACCACAACAACGTCTCATCCAGTAATTTGCCAATTTGAACTTGTTTCTGTGAAGCTTACTTGTACATTATAGTGTCACTGACCCCTGATAGTGTAGACCCACAGTTGCAAACTCTTTAGTGGAATCTATGGAGATCATGCAAGCAAAAGGACCAGAATTCAGATTCCCAGCACCCATATAAAAAGCATGGTGTCAAATGTCTGTAACTCCAGCCTGGGGAGTGGGACAAGTGGGAGGTGAGGAGAATAGATGGATCCCCAGATCTTGCTGGCTAGCTAATCTGTTGATAGGGTCTAGGTCAGTGAGAAAACTGTCACCAAAATAACAATAACAATGGTGACAATGACATCATCAACAACAACAATGTAGGGAGCAATAGAGGAAGTCACTTGCCTTTGCTGGTGTCCACACACACGAACATACAAACACACACACAAGTAAACCTTCTGTAGTGGTTTCTCTCGCTCCCTTTTCCCCCAGCACTGGAAACTCCTAGGTGCCATAGTGTCCAGGGGCACATCACAGATGGCAGCCACAGGAGCTTGTCACTTATGTGTTTGTCATTCAGTGCTGGACTGAGGAGTGTTGAAGAGCAGCACACACTCCGAGGTAATACACAAGGAGATTCACATCCAGACTATTAGTTGTGGCCTTAAGTGACCTAGATATTGGGAGGGCTGCACATGCTGAAGTGTCAGAGGAAGGGTGATGCTGTTGCCTTTCTGGTGGGTCACTGTGGCAGAACAGCTGTGCAGCAAGGAAAGTGTGGGACCACATCCATGACATCACATAAACCATTCTTCAAAGACCAATGCAATATTGTACTCTTCTCTGAGAGTCTGACCACACTTGGTTTTGTATATTTTCTCTCTCTCTCTCTCTCTGTTTTTTTTTTTTACATTAACTATAAACTGATTGGCTCATTAGCTCAGGCTTCTTATTAACTCTTACAACTTATATTAGCCCATTATTCTTGTATATACTAGCCACTTGGCTTATTCTTGCTTCTTCTGTGGCTGGGACAGGATGGCAGAAATAGCTTTCTTCTTCCCAGAATTCTCCTGTTGTCATTGACCCGCCTCTACTTCCTGTCTGTTGTCCCTCCTATACTTCCTACCTAGCTACTGGCCAATCATTGTCTATTTAAAATATAATTGACAGATTACAGACCATTGTCCCTCACCACTTCCTTCTCTTTTTTAAAAAAGCACAACAAAACAAGAACTCTGAATCTAATATCCTTTGTTTAGCTTTTCTCCTGACCATTATCTATAACTACTTGTAACCAACATTCTAAACAAAGGAAAATATCCATAGTTCATTTTTTGGAAACTTGAGCATAGTTTTCCAGGCTACTTCCTGGTGGGGGTGCTGATAATCTTATGGGGACCTAAAGAAAATTTATAATTATGATCAAGTCCTGACTGGAGTATGCTGTGAGGCTTGATCATCTCAGGCAGCAGTCTTGAATCTGTTCTGGATGTAGAACTCAGGCATCTGGGCCATCTTTTCCTACCAGAGATTTCTCAGGTGGTCTTCCTTGATCAAACCTGATTTTTCTTAACTCAGAATAAATCCATAGCCTCTCATTTTCTGTGGAAACAAAAGCAAATCCTCTTCTCCAAAGTAACATACCTATTGACTTCAATTTTGAAGTCAAGGTATTTTCAAAATACCTATCTTGGATTAATTCAGCAGCATTTATAAACAAATATCTCTTAGCAGCTGTTGCTCCTTCCTCTGCATTCAAACAATTCAAAGAGAACATAATAACATACAGTATCTAGACTCTTTGTATTGGTTTTGTATATTTTCTATGTGGATGTGATTTAATGGGAACAGTGTGTTCAGTGAGTATTAATGAGTGATTGAAAAAAATGGCCCTTTTGTGCACTATTGTGTGTACTACCATAGATTTTTTTTCAAAGTGGAAGTTCAGCTGGACCAATCAGGGCAGTATCTGTTCCAGCTTCCCTCCCTCCCCACCTCCCTCTTTTCCTCCCTCCCTTCCTCCCTCCCTTCCTCCCTTTCTCTCTATCTCTGTCTCTGTCTCTCTCTCTCTGGAAAGTGCCCACACAGAAATCTCAGGAAATTAGATGTTGAAGAATGTTTCAAGTGTTGCAGGGACAGGGAAAGTGAGATTGCTCAAGTGCTATCTGGAAAAAAGGCAAGGTCTGTGAGCTTTAGATGGAATGTGTGTCATGTTAGGAAATGTGAAGGCCCAGCCCCCGAGAGCCCGGCTTGCTTTGTCTAATGCAGTAGAAGAACACACTGTATAATTTGCTGGGTCAGGGAGGGGGCTCCAAAAATTATATTTACACAGATTGTGGCAAACTTTTGCTTTATGACATCTGTGATGGGACCTAATTAGTATTTGCTCAGTTGTCTGAGTAGTGCTCAGTGGTCCTACTATCTGGAGACCATGCTGTGAGAGCAAATACAGTCCCCAACCTTACACAGTAGGCATTACCATCTATGTCATGCATTCTAGAAGTCAGGGCTCTGAGTGGGAAGTTACTCAAGGAAAAGTGTTGGGTCATTCCAGATCAGGTTTCCTCTGGACCCCAGAAACCATCTTCCCATGGCAACACATCTGGTAGGAGATAATGAGATAAAATGAGGCAATAGCAGAAGGTGGCGGTCACGTTGGTTCCCAGTAGGACTCAGTGCAAAGCTGAGCCTCAGGGCCCCAGCTTCACGGCGTTGATGTTTTTGCTGTGAATTAGAGAGGTAATCTATGGACCGTAGTTGTATAATTGATAGTTAGCTTTGAGAAATTTGCTAATTCAGAAGATAACAGAAATTCAGGAATTGAAAGGCAATGAAAGCTTGAAAGTAGAAGGCAAGGCTGTGAAAATGTATTGTGCACAGCAGAGGAAAGCAGGTTCTTAGTGGAAGTCTCTGAAATGGTTAGCACATACATTCTCGGTCACAGCGAAGAGAGAACGGATTTGTGTTTGGTAAGCTTTCAGTATTTCACTCATCCTGGTCTTTCCACTGAGCAAAATAGATAAGTCATTTTAACAAATCCAACCGCCAGAAAGATGGCTGACTCTACCTGCAGTAGGATATGCATTAGATTCTCCAGAGTGTGTGGTTCTGCAGAGAGCAGGGCTTCAAGCAGCACCAAGACTTCATTTAGAATCATCCTCATTTCCACGCATGCTGTCACTATGCACTGTATGGTAGTCTCTTGTCCTGGCGTCACAATGAACTGTGTCTGTTCCTCCATTGAAAAGTTTCCACTAGAATGTTAGCTGTCTGAAAGGAGTGGCTGTAATTCCGAAGCCAGCACCCAGTTCAAAAGCAATTTGTTTTATTTTGTTGAGACAGTGTTTTACTAAGGCTAGCCATGGAACCCAGACACACAAAAAAAGTATTCCTCTGGCCTTGGGTGGGATCACAGGTGTGTGCCACCACACTCAGCTCTCTTATCAAGACCCTTTAACTTTGGAATCATTTCGGTCTCATCTTCTGCACCGTCTCATTCCATTGATCAGTAGTTCTCTGAGGGAATGCATGATTGTACTGTATAGCACCTCAATATTTAGGGGTAGGACTTACTTTGGGAAAAAAAATCTTTCCTAGTGTACAAGAATGTGGTTCATCATGGTAATTTTTAAATGTTCTTTTACTTTTTAAGCAAAGTTAAACCACCTCCACAAATTTCACCGAGCAAATCGATGGGTGGCGAGTTTTGCGTTGCTGCTGTGTTTGGGACCTCCAGGTCGTGGTTTGCAAACAGCGCAGGTCTGAAACGGGATAAAGGTACGTGGTTTGCTAATGCTCAGCTGCCCTAATGCATCACCTGTTAGGATACGGGGTGAGCAACTCTTCTAGATAACCTTATGACTAATAGCCTATTAGTTTTTACTAAAATAAAATTAAGTCCACTTCTTTCTTTTTATCTATCAAGTCTGGCTCTAACTAATTAAAACTATTTTCTCACACAAATGGAAAATGAATTTACCATTGACTGATGATTTTATTTATTTTCAGGAGCAGGTCCCTTTATATAAACCAGACTGTATTTAACTTGTAGAGCAGGCTGGCCTCGAACTCACAGAGATCCTCCATTCTCTGCCTCTCTGCTGGTATTATATATGTACATACCTCACCTGGCCAGGTTGACTGTATTTTGTCTTTTTTAATGACATTTCACATTTGATCTCAGGGCTATTTGTTTTATACCTATTCTATTACAGGTTTTACACAAGCTAATTTCACAGTATTGTCTCTGAAGTAGGGAGGAGAAAATTTTGTAACCTTTGAATCAACCAAGCTCACTAATGTCAGTTTATGTTAGCTAAGGTATATGCTTGTGTGTCTATTTGGGGCCTGTATCCACGTGAACACATTTTTCTGCAGAGGATGGGCAGTCCCCTGGAGCTGAAGTTACAGGTGGTTATGAGCTGCAGCGTTTGTGCTGGGCACTGAATTCAGTCCTCTGTGAGAGCAGCAAGTGCTCTCAACTGCTAAGTCATCTCTCTGGTTCCTGCTACATAAAAAATATAAAACCAACAAAATCCTCAAGTCCCCAAAATAAAACAAAAATGCTAAACTGTTACTGAAAAATAAGTGTCACGTTTTGTGGTTATTAATTGCTCCTATGAGTTGGTGGAAATTACTATGTTTTTGTTTTTAATTTTTTTTAAAGTTTTGTTAAGTGTATAAATATTTTTGCCTGCATGTATGTGTGTACACCAAGTGTATGGTGGTATCCATGGCGTATCCAAAGGGCACTTTGGATCCTCTGGAACTGGAGTTACATGTAGGAACCCTCATGTGGGTGCTCAGTTGCTCTTAATCACTGAGCCATCTCTACAGCCCAGTTGCTATGTTTTTAACCTCTGTTTTGATCACCGGGATCAATACCTAGAATGTTTGTATAAATATTATTTTAGTGTGTGATTCATTATCATGTATATAGTTTTTTTTTTCTTTTTCCAGTTATAGGGCTTGAACCTAGGACCTTTCCTGTGGTCTTTACATAGAAGAGAATGTTTATATATGTTTCATACACCAAGTAAACAATTTTGAGTGTTATGATTTTCCCCTGATTACTTTATTGTGATTCAATTGGGTCACACGCTGGTGTGCCCCTGGCTTGTTCCACAGTCACTTTTGTTCTTGGCAAAAATGGCTCTTCTCCCTGCTCACTGTTGGCAGTCAGACACCAGCCATTTCCCTCGCGATCACCTTTCAATGAGCACTGCCTTGTAATCGGATCTTAGCGCAGCAGATGCCTTCCCAGTTAGGAAAGCTACTATAGAGGAGGCAAGGGAGGCACTCCTATTTTCTTATCCCATCTTTATTTTTTTGTTACTGCCTTTGGTTTAATGATGCTATCGGAAGGACTTTTTGTTACTTATTAAAACCTTCTGCAAAGCTCGATTTCAAATGCTTCTCCTTCTGTCCTAATTACCTCTTTTGCTTGCTACTCCTTTATGTCCCCCTGGCTGGTCATTGGCTATTTTCTCAAATCAGCTGTAATTGATTCATCTGACACAGAGATAAGATGACCCACACAGCGCTCATAAGCAATCCTCAGTCCTCCTCTGCTTACTGTAAAACACAAGCTTCAGCACTGAGCCTACTCAGACAGTGTGTCCATGTGTCTGCCTTATAAAGTCATACCCAACCCTGATTTCTCTATGGCTTCACTGGCATTCCTTTACTACAGGAGCCAGGAATCTCATTGAGAAGTGGACTAAGCTAGTTTGAGAGTCTTTACTTTTATTTTTTGTTTTGTTTTTGAGACAAGGTTTCTCTGTAGCTTTGGTGCCTGTCCTGGAACTAGCTCTTATAGACCAGACTGGCCTCGAACTCAGAGAGATCTGCTTGCCTCTGCCTCCCAAGTGCTGGGATTAAAGGTGTGCGCCACCACCACCCGCTGGGTCTTTACTTTTTTATGTATTGTTTCTGGTTCACAGACAAATTGAGAGAAAGCTATAGAGAATATGTCTGTCTGTTCCTTAGTCCACTTGTGCTTAGCCTGTGTCATGAGAGTGCTGTATGTATTTCAGTTGGTGGTCTTGTAGAAACAAATGATGCTGGGGTTTTTTGTTTGTTTGTTTGTTTTGTTTTGATCCAGATGTTAATATTTAAGTTTTTCTGCATACGTGTGTGTGTGTGTGTATGTGTGTGTGTGTGTGTGTGTGTGTGTCTTGCTTGGTTGAGTTGGGGCCTTCCTGAACCTGAAGCTCATTTGGTGGCCTGTGAGCCCAGTGATCCTCCCTTTTCCTCACAGACCTTATAGGCTGGTGTTTGACTATGCCTATTCGTGTTTTTTGTTTTTGTTTTATTGGTGTTGGGTTTCTTTGTTTGTTTTGTTTTTCAGTGAGTTCTGGGGTTTGAACTCATGTTCTTGTGTTTGCCCAGCAAGCGCTCATCTCTGTTGAGCTCTTTCCCCAGCTGATGAATTTAAGTCTTCCAAGAAAACATTGAATTGTTAGGCTGACTTAGTTCCACTGACTTTGTTCAAGCCAGTGTCATTAAATTTTATTGCATATATTATTCATTTTCAGATAATTCTTCCATGTTCTCCTCATGTCGTTTATTTTCCATAATCTGTGGGATAATAGATAATATAGAAATTCAAATTTTTATACCCAAGTGTTTGGCTATATTACAATTTTGAACATAATGGTATCATTCTTGAAACAAAAGAAATGTTGTGAGACGTTCACTGGCGTCTGCTTATGCAAGGCACCTGCAGAGGGTGTGCAAATGCCATGGCACAGAGCTCTTCTTATTTTCTTTTGGTAGCCAAGGTGCAGACAGCAGGGTCAATAATGTCAATCTCCTGTTGTGATCTTTCTCTGCCATCATCACATCTCGTTCTGATTCTCTGTTTGCAGATCAGTCCAAACAAGTTGTAGTTGAATCTTTGTACATCATCAGTTGCTACGGAACCTTAGTAGAGCACATGATTGAGCCCCGACCGCTCAGTACTGCTCCCAAGATCAGTGACGACACACCACTGGAGATGATGACGTCACCCCGTGCCAGCTGGACACTCGTTAGGTAGTCCTTCCTTCCTCCTACCCCACCCCATGAAAGATGAAAAATGTAACCTTTGAGAAATCTTGATATATATGCCTGTGAAATTTATTCACTTACAGCGGTATGTTTACTTGTATATATATAATCTCCCTTCTTGCCCTTGTCACTAGAGTCTTGTACAAATGAGATCATGCACTATTGTCTGACTTCTTTAATCTGGGAAGACTTTATTTAGTCCATTTCATTTTTATTGGCCATGGTCTATACGCAATGAGATTTAAGCACTGCCAGTCATGTGTGCACCCTCTGCAATCACTTTTCTTTATCAGGTAAAGAAATCCTCCGTCATTTCCCTTCTACACCACCACCAAATGCTTACTTTGTATTGCCTGCCTTTCCCTGCTCTGGTCATTAAAGGATGGAATCATGAGATATGTTACCTTTTGTGTCTGATTTCTTTCAGTTATCATACTTTGAAGGTCTGTATTAATGTGATGTATAAGACTTTTTAATATCTATTTTATATTCCATTATATAGGAATATCACATTTTGTTTATCCATTCATTAGGTGGAGGCCCTTTTTACCCTATAGCTGTCACTAATACTTGATACTGTAAATATTCAAATGCAGGATTGTGCATGGTGATATTTTGTACTTTCTCAGGAGATATACTCAGAGAGTATCTCTGTTTGAACTTTTTATACTTTTTATTTTGAGCCTAGCCTTTAATAGCTGAGGCATCTTTCCAGTTGATTTGAACTTTTTGCCCTCTGTTTCTTTGTGTATCTATTTCTTGGTCTTGTGTTTGTTTCCCTTATTCCAGTCTCACATGCTCCTTGCATTAAGGTAAATAGAAACGAATACAAAGAGATTCTAAGGTCTCCTTTAAAGTGATCATCTAGGAAACAATGGTTAGGCACTCTAGAAATGTTTAAGAATCATCTCAACTCATGTAATGAGTAGAATTTTTATAAGATAGCACAAAGAAGAGGAAATGAAACTTGGAATAAATCCTACTTAATATGGTGACTTGTGCATGGGAGAGAACCAGTCACTCAACATGTAGGAAAGGAAGCAGATAAAAATGGATATGAAGATGACCCCTCTCCTTTGACATTTTAAAATATTCTATTGATTTTTTTTTTCTTGTGGCTCCAGCATTCTTTACTAGTACTCACTGTACTGGATTAGTCTGATCAATATCTGATTTATCAAGCTTATTTAAAATTCAGCAGATCTAATTAAACTTACTGCAGTCTCACTGTTGAAATAGCTAATTCAATCCAAAGTAAGTTGTCCTTTTACACAGCTGCTTTTTAAAAACGACTTTTACTTACTTTGTTTTATGTCGAAGATGTCTAACACTGGTCAAAAATGAGATAGAATGGCATTTCTATAGTTGGCATTTAAATACTGCTCCTCTCTTTTCTGTCTTTCTTATCTAGCTGATTACAGTCTAGTTCTGATAAGTCAATGTCAGCTCCATGTTATCTGGGTGGCACATTGCCTCCTTTTTAGTTTAAGTTCCTGGCCTTGTATGTCAAGTTAAAGAGCATCGATCTTAATGATTACACATTCATTTTAATGTTCAGAAGCCGTGAGAGACTCTATCAGGGTCTGTGGGTGATTTACATCCCATCTCTGAAGCTTAAATATTAATATTCTTCTGCTGTTTGCTTAGGACGCCTCAGTGGAACGAGCTGCAGCCACCATTTAACGCGAACCACCCTCTGCTCCTCGCGGCGGAAGCTGTGCACTACTACCAGCTCCTGCTTGCTGGCTGTAAGTACTTCTCCTTGCCTTGCTTTCTGTTTTGTTGTATTTTTTTTTTCTTCCACATGATCTTTTCTGAATTTGCTGACTTTCAAAGCATATTTGCATATTATCAGTCCATGGGCCATAGTTCTTAAACAAACAAAGGGGTGTGTGTCTTTGGCTGCCATGTTCCTTCCCATGAATTATAGCTTTGAAAAGGTTTGGAAAAAGAACTTAAAAAACAACCCACAAAACAAAGCAAACTACCTATAACATGTGACCTGGCAGGATATGGAGGGCAGCTTATCAGAGTCTGGGACCTGTTCCTAAGAGAATAAAAGCAAGCACTCCATCACAAGCCGCCACGCTAGCAGTTTCTGTCTGTAGTTTGGCTTTATTTGGACTCCTTGACAGTCTCAACTTCATTAGGCTTCTGTTTGTGTTTGATGCTGCGGTTCAGACCATGGCCTTGCATGTGCTAGCCGAATGCTCTTCAACTGAGCTGGTTTTTTTTCTTGAATTTCTTTGGCCATTTGTAGATATTGATGTTCATCCAACCAGATACTTTCATTTTTAATATGGGAGGCATGAAGAGACATTTTAATATTTATTATCCAGTTTGTCTTCATTGAATTAAAAATGCTTTACAATTATAATTTGGTTTTGTAGAATATACTGAGTCCTAATTGAACCTGATGGCTCTGAGTGCTGTATGCTTTTAGAAACTTCCTGAAAATCAACAGTGACATGTTTTTTAATAATAGTTGTCCTCCATGTAGTGTCTTGCTTAGCAATTATGGAACTTGAGTTAAAATAATTGCAGAACTGTTTATTTCATTTTCTAATGTGTTACATATTATGCTAGAATGAGGAAAACTTTATAGGCTTTGCTCTACAGTTATGAAACACCATGAGTAATAAAGAGGGGTTTTTTTGGCAGTCATATTCCTACACATTTAAACTTGGCTTTCCTGGCACGTTTGTGAAGTGCCTACTATGTGTCAGCACGGACTGAGTGCGTCTGGTCCCAAGCTGGTCACTGTCCAACTGCGGTGACAATGAAAGTCAAACCAATGGGATGAGTGTCTTGGTGGAGAGTCCCGCCTTCAGGACTGTGCTCCGAGTCGAAAGCAGTGTCGGAAGTGGTGATGGGCAGCAGGTTGGATGGAGAGGTGTGCAGTTGTCATTTTCTGGTGTTTAAAATCATGTTAGAAGATATAATACAAGAGTGGTACGTATCATTTCAAAGAAAATCTGTGAGCATTTTTTTTTTACTACTTTCTTTTTGTTGTTATTGTTGTTTTATTTTTGAGACAGGGTTTCTCAGCATAGCCCTGGCTGTTCTAGAACTCGCTCTGTAGACCAGGCTGGCTTTGAACTGACAGAGATCCAGCTGCCTCTGCCTGCCAAGTGCTGGGATTAAAGGTGTGCGCCACCCGCACTCTGTATTACTTCTTAATAAAAGGCAAAAGCCCTAATTGTTGGAATAAGTTTTAGGTGACACAGCTAATGCGGGCTTCATTTTGTTGTTTTGATACCTGTTAGTTCAGATTAGCTGACAGACAGTGGTAAGTCTGAAGTGTCTGAGAAGATAAAGGAAAGTTAAAAAGCACACTACAGCTCTTCATGGCTCCTGCCGGTCATGAGCTGGTTGATGGCATTCGACTTTAGCTGCCCGAACACTTTTGTCCACTAGTGCTCATTCCTCACTACTGCACAGAATATCGCCGTCCGCCAAGGGCTTTCATGCCTGGTGGTGACACCATCAGAGTTGCTGTGCATGTTGGGGGTTGAACCCAGGGCCTGCACCCAGTAGGTAAGTGCCCTGCTTAGAATGACGTAGGCTGCATATCTTCTGCGGAGTCTCCCTCCAGCACCACTGGATGGCAGTTCTGGAAAGCTCGCTCCTCTGGCAGCTTTGCAACAGCATACTTCAAAGAAAGGGATTGGGCAAAGAGTCTTGAAGCAAGGCGAGGTCTTCATCCACACAGGTCTGTGAGATGCTGCAGGCATATTTTGCCCAGGCACCTTTATCAGCTGGACCATCTCTCTTTGCCTTTTTATATGGATTAGAATGATACAGCCTGGCTTTTAAAGTTTCACACACAAACTCACTGAGCTGCCGATGTCTGGGAGTACATTGCTGTGGGGCAGTGCTGGTGTCAGTTTCAACAGTGCCTTTACTTTCCCTGCACTCTTTGTAAGTCCCCTCACAGAAGCCATTTAGAAAGCTGCTCTGCCTCCTACAAAACACATTCGCTATTTCTGGTGCTCTGGGTGCGTTTGTTTCACTTACTGAAGTTTAAAATAATCTTTGAGCCTATGGACTTTCAAGATGTGTGGTGAAACCCTTGTCTTCAGTGTGCTGGGGTCTGTGCTGGGGAAGGGTGGGCGGGAGGATATTTTTAATTGAACTCCCGAATTGTAAACTTCAGAAGTGTGGCAAAGTTTTTTGTTTTGTTCTTGTTCTTTTCTTTGGAGCTGTTGAAAGAGTGTAGCAAACTTGCACAAACCTGGGAATGATGCAGTAGTAGGCAAAGATGGAAATAGAAATAGGAAAGAGACTGTCTCTGGGAGAAGAGAGCAGCCCCGCAGGATGTTAGCAAGGACCCCCACTTCATCATAACAGATACACTGTTCTCCATAAACAGTTTGTTCTACATTGTAGCAAGGATGCAGCTGAGGAAAGAAAACAGGCCTGCCCTACATGCTGCTGACTTCCTACCCACCAAAGTAACCAAGCCTCGGATTCTGTGCTCCTTGCTATTGTGTCTCTTCTGTATTCAGGAGAATGCCAAACAGAGGAGTCCTGACAGTGGAGGTAGACAGGATCATATTCTAGTAGTTCATTCAGAAGTCATAGTGCAGGTTGAGATGAACCATCGAAGACTGCCATTTTTAATAAATTTTAAAAACCTCCAGGAATAGAGAAGTAAAAAAAAATTTAAAAAATAAATAAATTTTAAAAACCATAATATATGAAGAATTTATATGTTGAAATTAAATGTGCAGATGGTAATCTTGGTATTTAGGTCAGAGACGTAAACGTCAAGAGTATATATCCTTTTAGACATAAAATTATTGGTAGAACTGTAGATATGACTCAGTGGTTAAAAGCACTTAGTGCTCTTTTAGAGGACCTGAGTTCAGTTCCCAATACCCACATCAGGGAGCCTGTAATTCCAGCTCCAGGGAATTTGACTCCCTCTTCTGGCTTCCAAAAGTATGTACACACACACACACACACACACACACACACACACCCATCTTAAATAAAATATAAAATAAAATTTTTGTTGAGATTAACAGTTTATTGTTGCTATTATATTGTTCTTTCAAAGTCACACCCGTTTCATTGTAGAATATTCTTTCGCCCAAACGAAAACTAACCTTTAGTCTGCCCTGAACCTTCCAAACTGTAAATTTAAATGAGGGCCTAACCATGAGAAAGCATCTTTAGAGGATAAATAGTCTATAGAAACCTCACTCGCTGGGTGGTTGTGGCGCACGCCTTTAATCCCAACACTCGGGAGGCAGAAGCAGGCATATCTCTGTGAGTTCGAGGCCAGCTTGGTCTATAAGAGCTAGTTCCAGGACAGGCCCCAAAGCTACAGAGAAACACTGTCTCAAACCTCACCCAGCCACAGCAGTGCTTCTCAGTTGCTTCAGTGGGCCCAGCCATGCGGGGGAGTGGGCGTCAGGCTTCGGACTGCTTTCTCAATAATCTACAGCCACGTGATCCCATGTGAACCCATACACCAGTGAAGAAACCATAAAGATTATAAGGTTTTTGAACTGAGTGAAATTGAAAGCAAAGTTTGTCCATATGTTAGAATCTTCTCTCTCTTTCAAGCAAAAGACTTAGTTGTTAGTTGATGACTCAGTTTGATAACTCTCAAGGAAATTGTGC
This sequence comes from Ondatra zibethicus, assembly GCA_004026605.1. NCBI lineage: Eukaryota > Metazoa > Chordata > Mammalia > Rodentia > Cricetidae > Ondatra > Ondatra zibethicus. The sequence goes on from PVIU01004064.1 coordinate 60,328, forward strand.
CAAAGGAGAAGAAATGCAACCTTGAAATTTTGCATAGTTGATGGTTTCATTGGTGTGTCATTTCTCAATCTAAATTCATGTGCCCTATTAATGGCACATCAGTGCTGGGCTTTGCTTGGGCTTTTCTTGTTTCATTTTTGTTTTGGGGGGATTTTTATTGTTTTGTTTTGTTTTGGTGACAGGGTTTCTCAGTGTATCTCTGCCTGTCCTGGAACTCAGTTCATGAAACAGATTGGCCTTGAACTCACAGAGATCCGCCTGACACCTCCTGCATGCTGAGATTAAAGGTGTGTGCCACTGCTTTCAGGCTCTAGCTGTAGCTTTGCATGGGGAAGAAGGAAGATGACTGTATCTATCTCTGAAAGCTTGCTGCAAGCTAAGTGTTCATTTTGATGGAAAAGTTTTATATCTTTTTTAAAGAGTATGTGTTCAGCCAGGCGGTGGTGACACACTCCTTTAATCCCAGCACTCGGGAGGCAGAGGCAGGCGGATCTCTGTGAGTTTGAGGCCAGCCTGGTCTACAAGAGCAAGAGCCATGACAGGCTCCAAAAAAACTACAGAGAAAACCTGTCTCGAAAACAAAACAAACAAACAAAAAAGTGTGCGTTCACATGTGTTCATGTATGCTCCTGGATATGCCAGGAGAAGGTGTAGAATGTCCTGGCATTGATGTTGCTGGTGTGTGAGACACACACACACATGTGGTTTCTAGGCACCAAACTCAGGGCTTCTGAAAAGAACTACAAACATTCTTAACCACTGAGCCATTTCTCTAGTCCTCAAATGGGAAGCATATTGAAAGACCTTTTGTGCAAGTTGACTGTGTGTTGCTGTGATAAATATCTTGATCATAATCGACTTAGAGAAGGTGGTTTTCTGTCCTCTCAAGGGTTCCAGCCCACTGTTGAGATAAAGTGGGCCAGGAAACACTGCTTACTGGCTGGCTCAGCTATTCTTTTTGTATACAGCCCAAGTCCCCATATCAAATAGCAGTTGAGGAAATGTCATGTCTACAAGCCAGTCTGAAGGTGGCAATTCCTCAACTGTGATTCCCACTTATAGCTGTGTCAATATGATGACCAAGTTTGGACATAACAAGTAACCTTTGTCAGTTAGATGAATCTGATACACAGATACACCCCTATCAAGCTCTAACCTTCCCTTTCTTGTTGATCCCCAAGGTCTCACAGTTATATCATATTATAAAGTGCAGTGCAGTTTTAAACGTACTCCCATAGTCTTTAAGAATTTCAATGGTTTAAAAGTTGAGTTCTTCTTATAATATCCAGTCTCTTATGAACTTCTGTAAAATAAAAAAATTTACATAGTTTCTTATTTAAAAAGCAAAAGATAGGGACACAGTCATAATCAGATCAAAGCAAAACCAGAATCCAGTATTGTAATTAGCACCATGTCCAGTATCTGTACTCCCTCACAATCTTCCAGGCTTCACAGGCCTTGGGTAGCTCCTATTTTCTTTCTCTGCCTCATGCAATCTACCCCCCCGCCCCATTTGTCTTGTCAGATATATTCCATGCCTGCCAACTATCCCTAGTGTGGATATCCCAGGATCTTGACAGTGCCAATACCTTATGATATCCATTGCAACTGTGGCTACAACTTCACTAATAATCTTACACAGTTTTTTGAATACACATTTATGTGTAGGAGTATATGATGGCTAATCTTAACTGCTAATTTACCATACCAAGGACCAGGGTATCTCTATTGAGCAATTGCCTCCAAGAGATTAGTCCTACTGTGCTTGCTTCATGCTCTTTCCCCCAGTGGCGCTAGAGATAGAACTCAGGTCTTCATGCTTACAGCACAAGCACCGGATCCACCGAGGGCTCCTGCCCTCTATGCTTGCAAAAATGTGTTTTCCTTTAGATCTTGTATTGAGCTTCATTTTATTTTATATGTAGCTCATTTTCTGTTTCTCTGTCTTTTTTAAATTTTAAAGGAAAGGGGATAGTTACCAGATAAGTGGTAGCTTAGACTTAGGATGGGGTAGACGGTACAGGATGAAGAATGTACAAAGTCAAAAGTCAAAATTAGAGACACCAAACCAGACTCGTGGCTATGAAGATTTGCCAGTAAAGATGAATGGACTAAAGGGTAAACTGATCAATGGAACACACTAAAGCTTTCTCTGTCATTTTTGTTTCTGTTTTGTTTTCTTTGGTTTTTTGCTTTTCTTTTAAATTTTAAATTTTATTTTGTTTTTGGGGTGGCTTGCAAGGGCAGAGGGCAGATGCGGGGGGGGGCGTGGAGATATGTGGGCTAGGAATGCATAATATGAAATCCACAAAGAATCAATACAAGTTTTGTTTTTTTTTTTAAGTCAGGAATCACTAGAGTCTAAGCATCTTTATTCCCACATAACGTGTGACTGCTGGCCCAGCACATGAAATCCTTAGCATATAAAGCATCACAGTTTCTTATTCTGGGTCTAACTTATGTGTTTGGTTGAATTTTAATTCCACTGTTTGAGCAGCTCAATAGAGATATCCCTTGTGAACATGTGTACTCCAGACGCAGAATGGTTGGTCCTGCCTTACACACACACACACACACACACAGAGAGAGAGAGAGAGAGAGAGAGAGAGAGAGAGAGAGAGAGAGAGGCGCCATTCACGTCACTCTTGTCTGTGATTGACATTGTCAGTGCTGCGGGAAAACAGCTAAATATGCAACAATTTTCCTCTGAGCTGCTCTCTCGGTGTCATGTTCTATTAGTCTGACGTCCTGGGTTGCATTTCTGTTGCTGTATGTCCCAAGGATGGTGGAGGCACTCAGAAATGTTTCCTTGCATTGTCCGTTATAAATATTTGCCCAGTGCTGGGGAGAGGTGGAAAAGGAAGAGTGAAATGTTTTTCTCTTGTAGAGGAAACTTGTAATGTAGGACTTATTTAAAGAGTATTTATAGTCCATTGTTGGCCACAGGGTGTGTCATGCTGCCCTGTCCAGATAGATTCTTAGTAAGGTATTACGGTTGAATGTTTTCCTTATTTAAACTTTTTCAGTTGGCATGTGCCTTTCCATAGAGAAATAATTTTCAGAAAATGGTGCTTTTCTGTAAGAAACTAAAGTTTGAGATCTATCAGGTCTTATTTGGACCACATGAGTGTAGCTTGGATGAACCTTATGAAATTGTTGGTTCTCATTCTAAAAATGGTATGAAGTAGTTGACTGTAAACTATATAAATTTGAAAGTTTGCATTGTATCAACCTGTGGATTTAGCATATGTGCTTATATTTATTTCCAGATCATTTACCTAGATTTTCAAAATAATTTTTGTGCGTGCAGTCACATTGCTGTCATTAACTGTTTTTAGAACAGAAATGAAACAGAGGGAGAGTGTCTACAAAGGCCTCTACCAACCTATTAGCATCTGTTAATCTTTGGAATTCCACGTTGGGTTCTTACAGAAGCTCCCTGTTCTATCTGAGTATTTTATGGCCTGCTATTTTTCCAAATATAGTTCAGGATAAACTTTTTTCCATTGATGATATTAAGATTTATTACAATGAATTGGCATATTTAACTGGTACAGGACATTGATTGTGATACAGAAAAATATTGGTCAGAAGTCTGTAGTCCATTAAGATGTGCATCTGATGTCATTTACTCTGTTCCAGTTACATTTATGGTTTGAAAATAGATCCTGCTGCCATGGATTGTGCTTTATCATAGTCGGGTAGTTGATAGAAATAGAGGGTACTGGCAGTATCTGTTTGCCATTTTCTCCAAAATTTGGGGCTGGAATCTAATGGCAGGGTTTGGCTTACCTGCAGTAATGTAATGGGTTGATATTGGCAGGAGGTCCTCGTTTGATATGTCATTGCTTCCATCAGTGAGGCTAATTGCTAATAAAACACTAAATGGGAATTTAGGGGAATGCTGCAGCCGTCTGCTCTGTCCGTGTAGCAGGAGCTCTGGCGCCATTTCGGGATCACTATTTGTACGCGTCTGTCAGAGTTAGAATACATCCATTTCTCTCAGTTTCAGCCTTCTCTATAGAATTCCTGTCAATTGTTTGACTCCATTAAGTGTGCAGAGGAAATAAAAGCCTGAACAACCAATCCACCAGGGGCTATGGATAGACCGTTTCTTTGTCCATCCTCAGAGCACTGCATTAGGTCTCATTATCCATTTATAATAAGTGACCTCTGTCCTCTGGGTCATAGAAAAATATTCAGTGTGCTTTTCTGTCATATAGGGCACCTTCTCAGCGGTCGTAAAACAGTGTGATATCTGATAGTTCAGAGGACTAGTTTACACTGCAGGTTTTTAAATAAATACACAACCTTGTGCCAATTCAATCTGGCTGGTTTCCCCCTTGCTCTTCCCTGTTTCTGAAATGGGACAGTGAGCACCTAATGTACAGAATGTGAACTTAGGATTCTCTCTGTATTCTTTCTCATTCTAATTCAAAAATTCTGTTTTCTAGAAGTGGTTTGTTTCCAACTCTGATTTTACATCTACTGGTAGAGAAATACATACTGTCTTAGATACAGTGAGTGGGCTAAGCCCTCATAGACTCAGGATTGCTCCTCAGATTATTGGTGACTCTTAAAATCCAGCCTTTTCGCCCACTGCCAGTGACCCACTCTCCCATTGAGGAGTTTGGAAAACTCGGGGTTCCTTTTCTGCTATGAATTTGGAGCAGCTGCCAGGATGCACTGCATAACAGTTTTGTTTCCAGTTCACAGACAGACATGGGTCAAGAAGGAGAGAGAGCGAGTATGGCTTATGCATGAGCAGTAGTTCAGGCTTAGGTTCTTCAAACCAGTCACAGAAACCTGACAGTAGTTAGCATTCACTCCATGACAAGAATTAATATATTAACTGGATTATAGCACTGTTTGACAAACTGCTTACTAATACATCAAAATTGATTGGGCATTCTGTTTCTGAATGACAAATGGCTGCATTAAGAGGGGGAGGGAAATCCATTAATTATAACTGCTCTCAACTGTGGGAAACGTAATCATATAAATATGGATCTTGCTACATCAGAGATCTCTTCTCCCAGTACTGTGTGCATCTACACCTCTTTGCTATTAACGGAGCAGCTTCTCCCAGCTGCTCTCCTGTGAATGACTTAACATTTTCCTGCTGTGTAAAAACTATCCTGACTCATGGCCCAGGAATTTTTTTCTGATACTCCAGAAAATACCAAGAGAACCTCATAGCTCAGCTCTTGGGCTGCATTCTCAATTGTGCCTGCTCTAAATTTGTGTCTGTTCTTGCTCCACTTCACACAGAAGGTTGGGTTTTTAGTTTGTGGATGGGAAATTTGGAAAGAGGTGATTTGTTTTCCTATACGGGTCCTTGAATTACTAGTTTCTTTGCCTCGGGTTCCTCGTCTTTATAATTAAGCAATGAAAACCCCTTCGCACCGGGAAGAACTGGGATGCTCTCTGCCCAAGATTCTTGTAACTTCCTGAACCAAAATTTCAGAACCTAGGAGGCTGCAGCACTGTCTCAGTGTTAAGAGCATTTAGTGTTCCTGGAGAGGACCTGTGTTTGGTTCTCAGCATCCACGTGGCAGCTTACAACCTCCTGTAGGCACTAATATGGGCACATACATGCTTATAGGCAGCACAGCCGTACACATGAAATTGAATAGCCCTTTAAGTAATTCAGGCCCTTACCCAGTGAAAAGGACATAGTGCCCCAGGCACTGGAGGGGGATGCCAGTCAGCCTCCACAGCTGAGCCCAATCATCTCGTTATTCTCCACCTTTTATGTTCTAACAGGAAATGTTGATATTTAATGAATGATGGACTCAAAGGTATCTGCTATTCTTTACAAAAACTGTATTTCTCTACATACATTTTAAACAGTATATCCATACTTTCCTTTATCCCTGCAATGCTAGTGTCAGAGGACTTGCCAGTGTTCATGAGTCAGCAGAGGAGAAACTCGGGGTCCACTCCTAATAATGCCATAATAATGGTAACAATGGCAATAATTAAAAACTTTGCTGTTTCTTGCTCTCTTTTAAAAATGGAAATCAGGGGCTGGAGAGATGGCTCAGAGGTTAAGAGCATTGCCTGCTCTTCCAAAGGTCCTGAGTTCAATTCCCAGCAACCACATGGTGGCTCACAACCATCTTTAATGGGGTCTGGTGCCCTCTTCTGGCCTGTAGGCATATACACAGACAGAATATTGTATACATAATAAATAAATAAATATTTTACAAAAAAAATAAAATAAAATAAAAATGGAAATCAATGAGCCCTCTGTTGTAGGATTGCCAAGTGAGATTGTTCCTTGAATTGTCTCGTAGCTTGGAGAGGACAAGAGGTGTAACGGTTGCTTCCTTAGAAGCCATCGTAGTCCCTGCTTCCTTTTGAAGTTCTTGGCTCTGATGTTCCCAGGACTTCTTAACAGGCACAGCCGAGTGTTGCAGCCGGCAGTGCTTCGTGATAAAGCAGCAACAGCACAGAGAACGCATCTGTGTCGGTCTCAGCTTCTCCCATCTGAACAGGCCACTTAGCAAGTGTGCCTCTCTATTAGTGTGTGATTTTTTTCCAGATTCATTGTTACTCTTCTGTCTTTGGGCTTTGATCACCTTCATTCTCCTAGTAACTAATAAGGAGTTTTGCTGTCAATTTATGCTGAAAGGCTAATTTCTAGAATGTTTTGTGAATATTTGCCTTAAGACTAAGAAGCTTTATCTTAAGATGAGTAGACTCTTAACATTAAACTTCTGAAGTGTCAGAAGAATATTTGATTCTGAGATTATTTTTTCAGTCTCTATTTCATTGAATGAGAGAGATTGAAATGGCTTTCATTTTTCACTCTATGGTTTTTCACTCTATGGTTCACTCTATGAATTACAGTTTCAAGAAAATCATATTATACTGATATCTTACTATTCAGGGAAAGCTAAGGTGCCATGCACGAAGAAAGAAAAGTAGGAGAGACAGAGAACAAGAAGGAAAGAACAGGAAAAGAGGGATAGCGGGGGAAGGAAAAAGAAGGTTGTTAGAGGTCAGAGACCAAACGTCAGCAGCGGGCATGGGAATCAGAGCTCATGGGATCTTCACACAGAGGCACAGAAAGCACACGAAGAAGTGTTTTTAAAAGATGTCATTCTGATCTATTTAATCTGTGGCTCCCTGAATAATTGAGGCTAGTCTTTATAGCTCATTCTGTAGCCAAGAGCAGTGTCAAGTTATGGTCCACCGGTCTCCATGTGTGCAGTGATTGGTCAGGTTCTTTTCAGATGTCTGAAACACTTTTGAAAAGTTTTAGGAATGTGGCTACATTTCAGTTTCTGGCATGCAAAAATTCCTGGGTTTGATCCCCAGCATTCCATAAAATAAAGATAGGAAAAGTAGTTATAGAAATAGTCAAACAGACACAGAATACAGCAGATTGTCTTGTGGATCTGCCTGTAACCTGCCCATGCTTCTGTTTCCTGGGGAATGCTTTGCATGTGCGTGTGAACACAGAGGAAGAGGGAAGTCTTTCTCGGTGCTTTTCCCCGTGACTGTTTCACTCTGCATCTGCTGATGACTTTAGAACTGCAGGTGAGGTGGATGCAGAGGTCTGGAGATCTCCAAGTGGCTGGCGCTGAAGAGGATCAAGCCTTCGGAAATGTTCTCTTGCTTTCAGAGAGAGCCCATAGGTGGTTGTTAGTCTGCCCGACCTTCTTGCTTCTGTGTTTAACGGATCTGTTTGGACTTAAAGGAATACATAGTGATTATTTAGGACTCTGAGATACATTCCTGTGGATGAGCTGAAAATATTGGTGTCTTCAAGGTCTAAAAGCGTTTCTTTCTTTATGCCAAGACAACTTTGCCTCTTTTGCTTAGGCAAGAGAAAATGTCTGTTTAGTTCTTTCTGCTGTATAATGATCTAGACTTTCCTAGAATAGTATTAGGCAATAAACAAGTAAAGCCTGGAAGGAGCTGCATTAACTCTGTGCAAAATGATTGCTTTTCTAGATGCTTCCCACCCTTTTCCAACTTGTCGCTCTGCTCCGTTTCGTATTTGTTTGTTTCTGTGGGTGTGTTTTGTGGTGCTGGTGATGAGTCCCAGACCACTGAGATCCAGGCAAGTGCTCTGTTATGCCAGAGTTTGCTTTTGGTAGCAAAATCTTGATGTCTGCTTATTAAAGAGCCAAGGGGGTGGTTCTTTTTTCCCATTAATTCAAAGATACCCTTTCTAATCTTATTCTCTTATAAAGTATGGCACTTTTATAACCTTTGAATGTAGAATAAAGAATTGATTATTGCTGAAAGAAGTTTATCTAAAATGCAAGTGTGCAAGTTAAAGTACTTGGTTGTGAGGCTGTTGCTACTATTAAGGATTTTACTCATGGCCAGCCTGTGTCTATCTCTACCCACCACTCCCTCCCTTTGCCTCTCCCCTCTTCCTCTCCCCCTGTGCCAGGGATCGAATGCAGGTCTTTGTACGTGCTAGACCAAAGCTTCACTGCTGAGCTATGTCCCTAGGCCCCTTTTTACTACTACTCCTCTCCCTATTCCCTGACCCATGCCTCACCCAAACCCCATGGTGGTGCTATGCCTGTACCCATGCTGGCCTGTCCCTGGATGGAGCTCTGATCATCAGGCTTGGCCGCCCACCCCCCCCCCCGTTGCCCACTGGGCCATCTGACGCGCCCCCCTTTTTTCACTATTTATAAAGTTGAGTCTAATTGTGTTGCTCAGGCAACTCACTCTGTAGACCATGATGACTTTGGACTTGCAGTCCTCCTGCCTCAGCCTCCCATGTAGCTGGGATTACAGGTCAATGACTCCAGGCCCAAGTGCAGCTCATGACTTTTTATAAAATTTAGACTTGGGTACTTCTGCCTCCAGCAGGTAACCATTCCTCTCAGCTGAAACGCTTCACTGCTACAGGTTTGAACATGAAGTAAAGTTGGTCTTATATTTCATATTTTTGTAAATATAGAAATGTTAATATGCAGACTTAATATGCAGACGTATGTTGCATAAACAGAAGAAGTACCACCTTGTCTTAGAAAAACTTGTTGCACCTGGTAAGCTGCTGAGACACGTGACTGAACACACCATGAGTCACTTGGTTTTCCACACCGTGACAGTCACCCCTCACGGTGTACTTGATTGCTTTCCAGTTCCTTTTCTTGGCTGGACTTGCTCTGCTGACCCAGTTGTAGTTCTTTAATTGCACAGCTTTCTACTAAATGCCTACTTTTATATAGGTACACGGTCTACACCACTTCCAGTGTACCAACGTACATGTAATGGAAAGTCCTCCCTGTTCCCTAACCATCCTCACTACCTCCCAGAAGGTAAGTCATGTGTGCTTGCAGATGAGCAGGAGGATGCGGTCTCGTGCTGCTGTTTAGACTTCAGAGCTGTGGTGTCACTCCACAAGCTCTAAGCAAGACTGTCTCGTTACTGCAGGCAGGGTGGACTTATTCCCTACTTAGCTTGCTGTTGTTGAGTTAATGTGCCTTTGCTGAGGTTCGCTGCTGACTGAGTTGCAGGCGCACATGTTACGTTGGCATTGTGGGTATTTTTCCAGTTGGGACTTTAGTTGCAGATGTCTTAAAGACATTGCCACACTCTTGTTTATTCAGTTCCAAGTTGAACATTGGGATGGTTAGGAAATTTTGCTCAGCAGAGTTGCGGATCTGGCCAAGGATACCAGTCCATTAGGCTCTATTGTTTTCTTCATTTTATGAGATCTTTACAGTCATGCTGAGTAGTAAAACAAAATTGTGAGCCCTGCCAGGCTGCCTCCAGATAGCATTTGTCCAGACACACAATGTAAAATGACCTCTAGGGCAACAGGAATAACAAATGAGAGGTTCTTTAGTCATGCAATGGAAGGAGACTCTGGGAATCTGGAAAAGGAAACTGGAGAGAGAGGGATAAGATATACCGGGAGTTGAAGGCTATTCAGGGAAATGGATTCTCTTATAGACAATAAGAATATGTCATTTTTCTAATTATATATTGCTGGTGACTGTTCTTCTGGGAATGTGGAAGAAAAGGAAAGTGAAACCAGAGATGTGCAATGACTGAATGCAAAAAACTTTAATAATTAATTAGCGAGCATCTATGGTACCCCTGGGCCAGGGTGCAGGGAAGATCATTGATCCATTTAATATAAACGTGGAAGAAGCTTGTTCCTGTATGTACTGTTACACTGCTGTTGGCTGTTGTGAAGCATGCCTACTAATAAGCAGGTCCACAGTGAGGGAGTGCCTCTGTAAAATTCAGTGTGCTCCAGTGTGTCTGTAACAGAGTGAGTGTGTTCTAATACTAACCATTTCTTTGGATATTTTTGGTGTGACTTTGTAGCTGGTGCCTTTTTCCTTTTTCCCCCAGTCATTGAAAAGTAACGAATGTCTGTCACCCTGATAAGTATGCGATGGAAGGAGACTGTAGGAATCTGGACAGGGCAAGTGTGGAGAGAGGGATAAGATGTAAAACGACAATCTGTTTAAGGGTATAGATGTGTGGTTACTACTGCTGTCACAGATTGCTTGGCTCTTGTGTTTTCCCTTTGGGCATGGTTGGCTCACTGGGAACTTCTCTGTTCATTTTGCTGTTTGGTTGCTGTGCTGGAGACATGGCTTTTTAAGCAGATTTCCATTTCTACAGTAAGAAACTGCATTTGCCCTCTGGTTCTCCCTGGAGGCCCAAATACTTTCTCATCAGAAGCAGGGTTCGGTTTGGAGCACTGTCATATTGTATGGTCGCTACAGAAATGCTGCTTTTAATAAGAAACAAGTATATGTGAAAGTTTGTCCTTTAGTGGGAGTTTATCACTGTTGGCCTTTGAGTGAACCTGGGGCAGGAGTTATTTCATTCAGGGCAGCATGATGTCATTGAAGTCAAAAAGTTCTCTGTAGCTAGAAAAAGACACATTGTTCCCTGAAATAACTTAAAGGACTAAAACCTGTTGGCACATTATTGGCTTCTCAGGTCCTCCCTAAAGACTTCAGCGTGGCTGCTTTTCATCATTTTCTGTGGGGTGGGCATTTTGCAGAGCACAGAGAACACTCTGCTCCTGAATCTCAAGAGTGTTTAGTGACGCTCACAAAGTTCAGCCACCAGCCTTCTTGATGATCCTCTGAAGAGAGTAGATTTCAAGTTTTTCATTGTGTTTTTTGGTTTTTGTTTGTTTGTTTTTGAGACAGGGTTTCTCTGTAGCTTTGTAGCCTGTCCCGGAACTAGCTCTTGTAGCCCAGGCTGGTCTTGAACTCACAGAGATCCACCTGCCTTTGTCTCCCGAGTGCTGGGATTAAAGGCGTGTGCCACCACTGCACAGCTAATTGTGTTCTTAAATTCTTAAGTCCTACAGTAGATAGGACTCTCTCACTTGGAATGTGAGGCCGTGTGTGGGTGAGCATGGTTGTGTTTGATCGGCACCCTCGTATCGGCCTCTTTGCAGTTAGTTGTAGGACCCTGAAGGGCCTTCTAGTGCCTGGGGAAGTCGGGAGGCCAGACTCAGCGTCTTCCATCACAGTCATTGAGCGGCTGTGTTTCCTAAGCTTCTGGAGCCACACTTGAGATGTTTTCTTATTGTTACCAAAAACAAAAAACCAGAAAAACCCAGAAACCCAGAAAGAACTGAAGGAAACCGGTGTCTTGAATTAGAGACTCTGTTTGATGACTCGTTGCTTTCTGTGCCTTCTACGCAAGGGGCTCGTGGCCTATGTGTTCTTGACCTTTTAACTTTTTTACACATTGCAAATCTTTAATTTATCTAATTGTAGTAGTATTAGAGAGAACCACAGTTTTTTTTCAGTCTTACTTCAATACCTGTGTCCCATTAATTTCATTAAGATGTCTGTCTGACTTATCCTGAGAGGACCAGTTCTTCTCGTGCTTTCATGTAGAGAGCATCCATGACAGTGCTGAAACTTCCCGCGTCATCCTTGCACAGAGCAGGTTTATTAATGAAGGACCGAAGTTATTGAGACTTAACTGTTTTTGTGGGTGGAATTTTAGAAACCATTTAATTCTCTGAAAGTGCAGCAGGTTTGTGGCAGGAACTTTGCATTCACCCTGAAGCAGTGCTGACCTGGGACTCCATCACACATGCTAAGATGGGAAGGAGGCTTTAGCAGAGCTCAGAGGTTGAGGTTTAAATGTCACGTGGATGCCTGTTGGTTCGTAATTATGGCTCGTGGAGCATGATACTTCAAAACGCAAGGAGTTAGCAATTTTCAATTTTCTTTAGATAATAAAAAAACTTCTGTGCACACTGATCTTTGTAATCAGCTACAGAAGACACCTCAGAAGTCAAAACCAAGGTTCTTACAAGTTTTCATAGAATTCAGGACATATTCTTTGACTACTGAGAAATTTTTATGTGAGTGCTGGACCTAGGGACATAGTCATCAAACCATTTCATCTTTCTCTTCATGATTTGACATACTTTGTTTTATCAATGTGGAAGCAGTTCAGGCTGAGACTGAAAGGGGTATTTTGCAGAGATCAGCACTTGACAAACGTGTTTTGTTTTATCGGCCCCTGTGACATGTGAAATATAAATGTATACATACAAGCATGCTTTTATATGTACACTCATATATCACTCTCTGACAGCAAAATACACTAGGTGGGGTTTTGTTGTTGTTTTTAAGCTGTTGTTTACTCATTCTCGGCATGCCTGCTTCCCTGAGAACACAGGCTGTAAACATTCTGGGTCACAGTTACCATATAACTGCCCAGTGTTCTCTGTTTATCAAATGTCTGTGTGTGGAGACAGTATTTTTAAAGTGCTCTTTGTAAAGTAAATTGACAGTGCTTCCTTTGCATGCATGTAAGGTGCACTATAAATTCCTGTAACAAAAGTAGGGAAATGATGATGAACTTTACATCTTGACGCTCCTTCTCCTTTACTCTGGCAAGTCTGTCAATTACCTAAAAATAGGCTGATATAATTAACCAGCTAGCAAAGATCAGAGAGATGCCTTAGTGTGAACGGCACTTGCTGCTCTTGTAGAGGCCCCGGCATCACATGGTGGATCACAACCATAACTCTGATTCCAAGGAATCTGACTCATCTGACCTCCATTGTTACCAGGCACACGCCTGGTTCACATCCATCCATCCATCATACATACATACATGCATATATACATACACACATATGTACACTCAGATACACAGTTACATATAAAAATTAGTTTATAAAACTCCCCTTTTAAAATTAAGATAGCTCTTCGCAGGACAGTGGTAGAACACATCTTTAATACCAGATCTCAGGAGACAGAGGCACATGGATCTCTGTGTTAGAAGTCAACCTTTTATACAGAGTGAGTTTCAGGGCAGTGAGGGATACACCGAGAAACCCTGTCTTGAGAAACCAAAACCAATAAATAAATAGTTGAGTTATGGTTTAGCCTATGTTATTAGAAGTATGAAAAATGCATCATTGATATCCTTTCAAGTGTTGCATCTAAATTTTGTGTAAAATAATTTGACATAATGTATTTGAGAACATTTTATTCTTGTTGGTACCAATGAGATTAGTGGTTATTGATGAACACGGACTGCCCTGGCATCCATTCTTGTTTCTACTTCCTGCCTGTGGTCCTTTGAACTTTTCCTGTTCCTGTTGCTCTGCCCAAGAGTGACACAGTTTGAACAGAATAGAGATTCTGTGCCCTCACAGCCACATTCAGCACCTGTCCCTCAGCAGGATTGCTTTCGCTTCTAATTCTGTGGAGTGGTCAGAAAGTGTGCAGACACTGCTCCAATCAGATGTCCTCAGAAAGTGTGCAGATGCTGCTCCAATCACATGTCCTTTTTGATTTTTTTTCATCCTACTAGGTTCAAAGTTTCCATTTATTCTTCTCTTTGACCTGGTAGTTGTTTTCCTCCTTAGGCAGTGAATGTTGACTACTCTATCTACTAGGATTGGAGGAAGTTTAAAACATGCATAAGTATAGGGGAGAAAAAAAGGATATTCAAATAACACAGAAGATATTACTCCTACACTTTAATTTTTCCATCTTCTGGTACTGCTAGAGCATCTTAACTAGGAAGCCAGTGGACAGAAGGCCTCTCTAAAACCCCCATGCAGGAGTTCGAGGTTCAGATTTCTGATTTCCTTGCCTTGCCTTTTTTTTTCCTGTCAGTTTAAAGGAGACTTATTTATTGTCACTATTTCACATATACAAAGAATTCATTTCTGGGTTGTATATTTGGAATATTTACTACTTCCTTTGTAAAGCAGATGAGGACAGAGGGGCTCCTCCTCCTCCTCCCTACTTCCTCATCCTCCTCCCACCCCCCGTGGGAAATTCCAAGCATACCCACAACCAGATAACAATAGTGCAGCAAACCAATAAACTACCAGCTCAAGACCAGTGTTGTTCCGGTAATAGTCCACTCCATCCTTGCCCCACGCCCACCCCTGCCACCATAATGTCCACAATTTCATGAAGTCCTAGTGTCAAACCATTCTGTTGCTGTCACTTACTCTAGAATACAAAGCTTCAGCCTTACACTTAGTATTTTTTGAGTGTTTATTCTGAGAAAGCTATGACTTTAGGTCCAGGGCCTGTGGTATGCACACAGTCTCTTTGAAGATCCACATTAGGTTTTATTTTCTTGTGGAAAGGTGGTTTCCTGCCTGCTGTATAGTCATTCTGTTATGTGGCTCTACTTTACCACCCAAATCACTGCTCTTGCTGACCTCCACCTTCCCCTGATCTCTATGCGACTTCATACACGTCACTAACATCTTTTCTCATCTGTCCCACACAACGTGAACCTACCACCCTGTCAAGCTTTTGTTATTTTTTTATGGTATGTTCTGATTTTGGGGGGCATTGAACATGAAATCCTCTGCCTTTGCCTTCTGTGTGCTGAGATTAGACTCATACCCCTAGGCATGACTACCCCATAGTTTTTTTTGAAAACTGATTTAAGGGAGGAGAGAGAACTGATAGTTTTGTCAGTGGCAAGAATTTCAAATCAAACAAAAGTGATGAATGATTTGGGGGCAGCTGCCTCTTGAAAACATCAGTTGACTTACTGTCTTTACAGTATATACCAGAATTAGTCCCCGAAGAATGTTGGAATAATAATGGGTAATTGTTAGGATACTCTTTTATTCATGATGCCATTTGCCATCATAAAAAATGTAGTTGTGTGACTTTGTGATCATTTGGGTTTCATGCTAAATATTAACACGTCAGAGCTAGAGAACCATGATTTTGAAGAAACAACAGTTAATGGTTTGGATATTGCACATCTTACATTTCGACACTAGGTCTGTCCATAATGACTGAATTAGGTCTCATTTCTTTTTTTTGAAACAAGTTCAAATAACTAGTTTTGTGAACTCGCGTCTTTTCAGATCTTGCCTTGGGTCATACTTCATCTCCTTTGTTGAATCTGTTGCCACGTAATTTTGTTCTTCTCTCCATACGTTTCCTTAACGTCATCAAATAAGATTGACATCGCTTTTACTGTTCATGGAAGAATGTATTAAGCATCTCATTGAATCTGTATTAAGAATATTTAAAATGCTTGTTTCCTTTTTAATAGCCTATACTAAGGAAATTTTGCGTCTAGATGAATTTACAAATCTCTCTGGTCGTGGAAATGATGAGGTTGTTTCCTGTTACAACCATGGCCCTTTACTGCTCCTCTCCTGCTTCTGCCTCTGCACCCCATGCCTTCTCTTTGGTTCTGTTTCCCAGTTAGCTTCAATGCTTGATTTCTCTGAAGGGAGGTGGGGGGTTGGGGAATTGTGCATTTAGTCCAGTTTTACTGTGAATCTAAAAGTGCTTTTAAAATGAAGTGGGTTTTTTTTTTTTTAAAGTAGGGATGGAGAAAATTCACAGCCATAAGGAATGATGTACCTTCAAAGAAACACTGGGGCGTGGAGACATAACATTTGAGTAACTGTTGGAACTCAGTGAATGTTAGAGATTTGTGTTGTTTGGACAGGAGCTCCTGAGCTGGTTGAGTGCTTGCCTAGCGTGTAGGAAGCACTAGGTTAGAGTCCTAGCACTACAGAAAGCTAGCATGGGTACAGATGCTGTAATCCTAGTAGAGTGACCATAAATTCAAAGTCAAGACTAGGTCTGAAAGTGTGTGCACTTCACCCTAGGACTTGGAAGGCAGAGACAGGAGGATATCTGTGAGTTCCAGGCTAGCCAGGACTACATAGTGAGACTGTCTCAAAAAGAGCCCAAAGTCATCCTCGGCTGCATAGTGACTTTGAGATAACCTAACCTGCATAAAATCCTGCTTCCAACAAAACCACAGACACCAATAAATGAACAAAGACCAGTAAGGTCTTCCTAAATAAAGGTTCTTTTTATATAGACTAGTTTCACCTTATTGTAGTACTGAAGAATTATGGAAATTACTCGAAATAGCCAGGAAAGACAACGTCTTAATACATGATTTTTTTTCAGCGATTAAAAATGTTTCTCAGACATCATGCATTTTTATGCTTTCACTATAGATAAAAGTAATGAATGGGTTCATGGAATCCGTCACAGGTCACCTAGCGATTAGGCCTGCCAGCTCCTCAGTGAACCTGGCTGTTCAGATGGATTCAGTTATTCCCAAGGATCTCACCACTAAATGTTCTCAATTGTTTTCTGTGGGTTTTGGATTTTTTTTTTTAAATGAAGCCTCTTACTGTTGCCCATGTTGACCCTGACAAGATCCCTTCCTGTAGCTTCTGAGTAACTGTGTCCAGAATTTGCCAGCAGCCTGGCCGCATTTACTGTTAATTGGAGATCTTTCTAAGAGCTTGTTTGATCATTAGTTCATGAATTGCCCCTATGTTTTATGTGTTATATCACCTATTTAAGCTGATTATGTTCTCATCTGATTTTCCAATGCACAATTTGGAGAGGTTTAAATTCTTTTGTTTTTCTCCTATAGCGCTTCCCCCTGGAAGTCCCGGCCCCATTACTCGACATGGGTCCTATGACAGTTTGGCCTCTGACCATAGTGGACAAGAAGATGAAGAATGGCTTTCCCAGGTAAAACTCTGATACATTGGGTTTATTTCATGAAAATTAAATTTATGCCTTGTCAAAGCATGTATGGGCAGCCTGTATATGGTGGTTATGTTGTCCATATTGGGTTTCATGGTCTAAGTTGATGAGGACGACAACCATGTCTCTCTCTCTCTCTTTAAATTTATTATGTATACAGTGTTCTGCCTGCATGTCTGCCTGCACACCAGAAAAGTGCACCAAATCTCATTACAGATGGTTGTGAGCTACCGTGTGGTTGCTGGGAATTGAACTCAGTACCTTTGGAAGAGCAGGCTGTTCTCTTAACTGCTGAGCCATAAGGGAGAATGGAAATCTGTGTTTATTCTGTTCTTTTCCTTACAGGAAAGTGGAGATAACTGGTACACTTTGAATTACCAGATTTATGAGTATTTCTTTATTAAGAATGTCTTAGAAATACTGTTGTAGGAGTGCATACATATATTTTACTTGTACATATTACATCTATACTTCATTGACATTTATCTGTGCTCATGCAAATGTTTGCTTTGATGCAGAGCATACAAAATGTCCAAATGCTTTTGTTGGGGGAGGTCAGCATTGTTTTCTGCTAGTTCCGGCTGGAATTCCTTTCCTGGCTGTTACTGATGGCCTCCACACCATGCCTAAAACAGCGTCCCTTGGCCACTCTCATTCCACTAGTGGCTCTGTCTTCAAGTGAAGCACTTTGATTTCAAAGCGACTTGGGCAGATTTCACAGTGGAGCTATTACAGTGACTTCATTACAGATGCTGTTGTGTCTGCCTCCAGCCTGACATCATTTGGTGAGGTTAATGACCTGTCTCGTGTTACCCATTTGGCAGCTTTTATCAGACAGGTGCTTCACAGAAGTCGGACCCTTTGTGGTGTTTTCAGGGAGGGTAGCCTGAAAAGCAGAAGTGGCTCTCGGAAACTGGAGGAACAAGCCATTTCTACTTGATGTATGTTTATTCCAATACCCCAGCAATGCTCGCGGGGTGCCTGTAAATGGCAGCTCATCTTCTGGCATGCAGAGGTCCTTCCTCTCCTGGTGCTATCAAAATAAAATAACCCATTGTGCACAGGATTTGTCCAGGAGTGCTGGCACAGAAACCATTGTCCTTCATTCAGCTTTTCTTTGAGAAGAAGGGGTAATGTGTGCTGTCAGTGTGAAAGTGCATACAACATGTTTGTCCTGCGCACAGCAGGCGTGTGAATACTGCAACATCTGGCTGTCGCCTCAGTGAAATTGCACAGGCATATGTTTACCTCTCGGCTTTGTGACACTCACAGTTTTGAGCTTAAAATATACACAATTCTTTATCTGTGGCCTAATTTACATTGCCGAATGCAACTCTGGGAATCAAAAATCACTGCCCTTGCTCTGAGTGTTTTCTCCCTGTCATTAGTGGGTATTCGAATATCCTTCCAAGACCAGGATGCCTGTGCCCTCTCGAAGTCGCACGCCTTTGCACTCTGTGAACCTTGTCAGTTGTGTTTTGTTAAAACTTAATCACTGCAATCTGAGAAACGTAATTAAATATAAAAGAATCAGGGCGAGGACTCCAGGCACGTGGGAGCCAGTTTGATTAGGCCTTTGCACAGATGTGGATACGGCAGTGGCAAGGCTGGGAGAAGAATAGTTGGATTTTGCTGAAGATTTGCAAAAGCTGTTGTTCAAAGGGTCGTCTGCAGAGTCATTTTCATGCTCCCCTGTCTTCTGTTCCTTACAATATTGAGTATAATCCTGGCAATGCCCCACCCCTTCCATAGAGTTTTGAATTACTTATAAAACTTTTGAATTACTGTTTTACTGTGTGTGGAATCCTTTGTCAATGTTTATGACAGTAGAAGAAACATTTTGATCAAGTATCAGTTACATGAGAGAAAACATAATAGCTCCTTTATTTAAAATAGATGTGAGTGCTGGAGAGACAGCTCAGGAGTTAAGTGCTCTGAGTCCCCAGCTCCCGCATGGGGTGGCTCCCAGCTGCCTATAATTCAGCTCCTAGGGATCCCATGCTATCATCTGGACTCCCTAGGCACCTGCACACAAGTGATGCATCCTCACACAGATACATACACATAAATAGAAATTAATCTTAAAAATGTATTTAAAAAGTAGACATGAGAAAACTTGGAAGCAATGTAAATATACTACTGTATTGTACAAGGGATCGAGCTTCATCTGTGAAATGATTTGGGCCTTATCTTAGTTTTATAGAACCAAGAACAACTGCACAATTTTCAAGAGCTTGAGACAATTTCTTTTAGTTGCTTCCATTGCATGACCACACTGTGGTACATACTGGCTTCGTTGAATTTATAAAGGCAGTCCCTAGGAAGCTGATCTAGTTACATGGGGTCGACAACTCAGGTTTCCAACTCTACAATTCCTTTTGCTTTCATGGGATTTTTGTGTTTTAGATACACGATATGGTGCATATATTGTGGATAGGCTGATGTATGTACATTTCTACAGTTTTAGCTGAAATTTCTCTTCAGATTATAATTTCCCCTTTCCCTTTCCTCCCTCCAAGCTCTCCTATGTACAAACCTCCCCCACCCATTTTTTTTTTAAATTCATGCTCTTTTTCTCTTTAATTGTTGTTGTTGGTGGTGGTGGTGTGTATGGTGTGTGTGTGTGTGTGTGTGTGTGTGTGTGTTTATTCCTAAATATGACTACAACCTGCTTATTCCATATAATATATGGAAGTTTTCAAGGCTGACTATTTGGTATTGGATAACCAATGCATGTACCCTTTCCTGGGAGAGACTGTCTATCCCCCTCGGCATTCCTTAGTTGCCTGCAGTTCTTGGTCTTGGTTGAGGCTTGTGAGAACGCCCCCCTCCATATTAGCATGTCTGTTGCTGTCATTATTGTTCAAGTCATGTTTAGGCAGCCGTGTGGGTGGGATTTATTGGTGCACCTTCTTGGACATTTCTTGGAGACACGATCTCACAGCAAACTTCCTGTCTCAGTCCCTGAGACTTAGATGTGGGAATAGGCTCCACAACTCTACATTTTGATAGGTACAGTTTTCTGTAATGGTCCCCATCTGTATGAAAGAGTCGTCTCCTTGATGAGGGGTGAGAACTAATCTGTGGGCATAATGATCGATGTTGAGAATGTAGTTTAGTAAAGTGGAGGCCCTAGAATCTCCTCCAAGATCCATGACCCTGTGAGCCTCAGGTAGTTGGCTAGGCTTTCTAGTTCAGGGTTTAAACAGGTTTGGTCTTAAGAGAGTTATTGCTAACCACCCAGGCATATGTGCCACGATTGTGACCTTAATGTTTTTGTGCCTTGCTGGTCATTGTTGTGGTTCATAGATATCATAGCTGGTTTGCTTTCCTCCTTTAGAAGCTTGAATGGCAAATTGTGGTTTCATGAAAGCTAGTTCCCAGGTAGGAGACTTTCAGGTCAGATCCGTTCATGCCCTCTGGGTCCTCTGTCTGAAGTATATGGTCAGCAATAGGGACTTTCATTCTGTATCTGGGCCATAATCAGCAGCAACCTATAATGTTTTGAGAGTCTTTGACAACCCTGACCATCAGTTCAAAAGAGGGCTTTGAAAGGGTTTTCATACCCTGATATTGAGTCTCTCTGCCAGTGAGATAAATCAGATCAGGCTGAATTAATAAAACCAGGTTTAATCTGAGCAAAGCAACTCCTGGGTGATTTGCAGGGGGTTTGTGGGTGGGGTTGGTGGAGAGAAATCACATGGCAGGTCTATGGGCTGGGTCTTAAATACCATGTCTGCATGGTCTTGAGAATCTGGGTGGTGGTGGGGAGCTGCCACTTAGCGGGCTTTCTCAGGAGCGGAGTCGAGAGAGAGAGAGAGAGAGAGAGAGAGAGAGAGAGAGAGAGAGAGGAGCTTCTCATCCCTGGTATTAGGCTTTTTGTTACACTATTGCTCTTACAGGAAGCAATTTGGGTTTTTTAAGATTTTTTATTAAATTCTGTACATATGTATGTGTATATGTTTATCAGAGTTTCTGTACTTGAGTATAGCTTTCTGAGAGATCAGAAAGGAGTGCTGCATCCCTTAGAACTGAATGTCACCAGTTGTGTGTAGTGGGAACTAAATTGGCATTCCTGGAAGAACAGGAATATCCATGAAAGTTAGGATTGTGGTTGTATTTTGGCTCGGGTACTCCAACTGTCACTAAACTGGAAAGTGGGTATTAAAAGAAGTCACCACTGCAGGCCATAATATATTGAACCACGACCCTGTCTCTTTTTCAGGTTGAAATAGTAACACACACTGGACCCCACAGACGCCTATGGATGGGTCCCCAGTTCCAGTTTAAAACCATCCACCCCTCAGGCCAGACCACGGTCATATCATCTAGCTCGTCCGTGTTGCAGTCTCACGGGCCGAGCGACACACCACAGCCGCTCTTGGATTTCGATACAGATGATCTAGATCTCAACAGTCTCAGGTAAGAGAGAGGAAACCAGGAGATTAGTTGTAAGACAGGAAGAAAACCTTCCTTTGAAATGAGTGTCCTGTGCAGTGTTCACGTTGCTCCTTTTGACACAGTATCCTGTTGTTGACTCCATCTGTATCCTATTGATGACAGTCATTTACTGTCATCTCTTGGGCTGACCACATGCTGCAGATATTTTCCTTCTGAAATGTCTTTTTGCTAATGCCAGAGCACTTTAAAAAAGATGTCCAGTTTGTGCTTCTTGTTCAGACTGGCGAATGTACCTTCCGCCATCGTTCGGAAGCTGGCACTGCTACCTTTAGTTCTGCACCTGCTCCTGTCTCCTTCCCTTACGTCACGTGAGATGAAGGGTCAGTGCTTCGTTTGTGATTGGTGGCCTGGGTTTTCCTGTCCTGTACTCTACTTCCTACTTGTCAGAATCATATACGTGTCTCAAGAGAATGCTTTTCATTTCTATTTTTTATGATTCAATTTAGTTATTTTTAAATTTTGTAGTCTCACATTAGCATAGCATTTAATTTTACAACCTTCATTTACTTGTCTTCTCTTTCAAAAGTATTCGAGGACTGGGATATGACTGAGTGCTAAAGGGGTGCCTAATATGCCTGAGACTGAGTCCAGTCAGCCCCGTCAGGAGAACATCAGTCTGTTAATAAACTCTGACTGGGTATAATTGCACACATCTTTAATCCCAGCATCCAGGAGGCTTAGATGGGTGGTTGGCGACTCCAAGGCCATAAGAATATCTTTGCAAAATTTTAAATATAATATAAATATAAAATTTTAAAATAAAATTATGGGAAATTATATTCTAATCTCTGGATGAAATATGTCTTTATTCTTTGTCAATAGCAATAATTTTTTAAAAAAAAATAACAAAACCAGAGCTGGAGAGATGTCTTAGTGATTAAGAACACTGCTGCTCATCCCAAGGACCTGAGTTCAAAACCCAGAACCACATGGCAGCTCACAACTGTCTATAACTCCTGTGCCAAGGGATCTAATAACTTTATGCAGATATACATGCAGGCAAATCATCAATGTACAAAAAATAAAAATAAAGTATAAAAATTTCTAAAAAAAATAAAATAACAAAACCAAGCTGGGTGTGATGGCACATGCCCAGCCATCGTACCCAGAGATGGCTGGAGCTCTGTGAGCTCAGAACCAACCAGGACCACATAAGAGAGCTCCTGTCTCAAAATAAAACAAAGACAAAATTGTTGCCAGGCTAGATGAGGCTTTCAGAATTTTTTTAGTTGTTGTTGTGTGCATGGCAGGCACTTGTTTTGGAACTGGGAACTGTGCATGGAGGGGCTGGGATATAATGATGCCACTCACCCACTTTTATTGTGATGGTCTCCAAAGCACTGACCATTTAACTGTCTGGACAGGAACTCTTCCTCTCATTCCCAGTCCTGCATGACTCCTTACATCTATTGCTAAAGCCAGAATCCAGGGTTTCTTTTGTTTTGTTTAGTGACTGGTTCTGACTCTGTAGCCCAGGTTGTTCTGCAATTCACTGTGTAGTCAGGGTGGTTCTGAACTCATGACTGTCCTCCTGCCTCAGCGTGCTGCTGAGTGCTGGGATGGTAGGTGTGATGTAGCACAGCTGGCCTATGTTCTCCTGTCACGTGTGTTCATAGAGTTATGCTAGTTCTATCCCGGAATGTGTCTGGAAATTTGGCTCTGTTCCCGCATGGGTGCCATAGAAACGTCTCTGCTTCAGTAAGGTCCTTAGTCCTTCTTCTTTTCTCTTCTTTTCTTTTTTTTTTAAATGATTTTGCTTTTACTCCATCAATGTTTCATTTTTCTTTTTTTTAAATTTATTTATTATGTATACAATGTTCTGTATGCATGTCTACCTGCAGGCCAGAAGAGGGCACCAGATCTCATAACAGATGGTCGTGAGCCATCCATCTTATGGTTGCTGGGAATTGAACTCAGGACCCCTGGAAGAGCAGCCAGTGCTCTTTACTGCTGAGCCATCTCTCCAGCCCCCTCATTTTTCTTTTATAGATTTGTTCTAGCTGAGGCTGGCTTTGAGCTTGTGATCCCTCCTCTCTGTCCTTCCTTATGCTTGGATCGTAAGCATGCACCACTAAGCCTAGCTTCCTTCCTGATGCTTGGATCGTAAGCATGCACCACTAAGCCTAGCATGGTGTTTTCATTTCTTCCCTCTCTTCCCCCTTTCCATAGTGCTAAGGATGGAACTTGGCCTTGTACATGATGGGCAGGTGGCTCTGCCACAGTGCTGTATCCCCAAGCTTGATGTAGTTTAAGCACGCTTCCTGAGGATGAGGTTATCTCCTAAGCACTAGTTTAAACCTGTGTTTAGTGCTTATCTTTCAGTGACTTCCATCTTGAACTTCATTTTGTTCCAACTTTTAAACATGACCCCAAGATATCAGACAGTGAATATAGACTGTTGGACCACATTCTGTGTTGCTGGTTATTAAACACGGGCTAACTTAGGTAGTCAAGGCCATCATTCAGTGATTTGTGTTGACAGCATCACACGATTATGTAAGTATTAGTAGTAAAACTTTTAAAGCAGGAGACCTTTATTTCTAAAGTATTTTTTCTCTTCTGTGAAACACAGAAGATGCTACCACCGTTTTCCTAGTCACCGTCACCATGTGCTGTTGAAGGCCCCACCCCCTTTTGTCACATGAAAGCATCCTTAGTGCCCATGTGCATAGTCTACCCTCCTAATATTTTATAACTTATTTGTAAAGTAACAGTACATATTTAAAATCTTTCAGTTTTTCTTCGAGACCCTCTTTCCTTTCTAAATATGAAAGAGTTCCTAGTATTTTTTTAAATCTAACTTTAAATTGTTTGTGCTTGATTTAACTAAAGTGTTAACATTGTTTGTTGATTATTAAATATATTAAATAATAATTGTACTTATTATCATTATAGTATTTGTTCTAAAGCAACTGGAGATTCAGCATTTATACTTTATTCTTCTTGAGCTTCATATTGTATATAATAAACCAGTTTTGCTGAGGTCCAAATTGATTATTACATGTTAATAGATAATCTTATGGAAGTTACTTAGTTGCTGCCCTGGCTGGCCTCTGCAACACAACCTTGTTATCCTGTCTTATTCTTGTTAATAAAATAACAGTGAGTAATGATGGCATGGGAATGTTAAATATAGTTGTGCACACCTTTAATCCCAACACTGGGGGGCAGAGGCAGAGGCAGGAGGATCTCTGAGTTTAAGACAGAGGCTATCTATCTATCTATCTATCTATCTATCTATCTATCTATCTATCTTCTGTCTCTGTCTGTCTATCTATATCTATATGTTTCTGGATATACAGAGAGATAGACAGATAGATTGACTGTATCATTGCTCTCTTCTATTGCACTATGCTCAAATGCCTATCATGAAATGTTCATATGTATACTTTGGAAAAGCCAAAAGTCTTCACTGTTTTTTTTTTCTTTTCCAATTCTATTCATTTTTTCAACTCTTAATCTACTGAACAACACAAGTTAATGAGAAGAAGTTAGAGTGTGCCTTGTAGGTGGGAACGTCATGATTTTAGAGCTTTGGCTTTGTGTAGGAGTTCGGGGCTGTAGCTCCTTTTTGTTCTGGTTGCAGAATGTATGGTTCTTTAATGGATTAAGCCATTCCAGCACTCCTGATTTAAGGTCTGTTGTAGGAAGTGACAGTTTCCATGCCAGTAACATATGTGAACTAAATGAAATTGCATTGCAGGATCCAGCCAGTCCGCTCTGACCCAGTCAGCATGCCAGGGTCATCCCGTCCAGTCTCTGATCGCAGGGGAGTTTCCACAGAGATTGCTGCTGCCTCCGGTAGGGTGCTCACAGAGCATTTCTCTGCTTTTAAGTTTCATTTTCTTACACATTATAAAGGGTGATGCTCATTTGCTTTCATCTTTCAGTTTTTTTTGGTTGGGGTTTTCTATGTCTCTAGACAGTAGTGTGTCTCTATTTGCTACTGAAAACTGCCATGTATTCAGACATTCTTAGTGTTGGTGAGTGGGGAGGTGGAGCCGGTCCTTGATTAAATGTAACAAACATGGTATTGAAGACTACAGGGTTGATGACCGCTTGCCTTTGATCAGTTGAAATGTCAAGCAGCAGCCTTGACAGAGAGCGTAAATACAGTATATGGATTCAATTTACTCAACCTGTGGAGTATCAGAGTGCCTGGTCTGTGGCAGCAGAGGCAATCCGAATGCTGTATCTTAGATAGTTTCACTGTAGAAAGCATGAAGCTTAGAAACTCATCAGCTTAACCCTGGTATGTCTAGTATAGTTATTAATTTCCTAACCTTGCCATCAGCCTGTGAATGTGTAGCTTTAATATCTGGAACTGGCTTCCTTAGTGACTCTGGGCCGTACTTGCTTCATTTGTATTGTAGAGATGTTCTCAGCCAAGCCTGGCGAATCATTGAGTTGAGTGTGATAATGCGCTCTCTTGTGTCTAAGATGAGCAAAGGAGGGGAGAATGATGCTGCGTACAGTATTGCTGCACGTGGGGAATGTCTGAAGATCTCACTGGAGGGCTATGTCCCCAACAATGTCATCGGGGATTTAGCCACAATTCCACAGTAGTTGAACAGTTGAATTAGAACAGATTGTAATCTATATTAGTTTGAAAATCCTCACAAACAATTGGTTTGATTGAGGCTTAAACTGTGAAAAGAGAGCAGAACCCATTACAAAACTGCTGTCTGATTCTGTCTCAAAGTGTTCATTTGTTTTCTTAGTGTTCTGAGTTATGTGCTTGTTTTGGTCAATTTATTAAACTTCGGATCTTATCAAGCTGTTTATATCTTTGCCTACACCTCCACTTTAATGTGGGGTCTTTGATTAGCATACATATCCTTGTTTTTCTGCTCTAGGTTGATAAATATGGCTGCCGCGTGCAACAGGCAGGGTCTTGGGGAAGCTATGTCCTGACTCTCTGCATCAAATGGGACTACTGAGACCTGTAAGGACCCGACACTTGGGCAGTCTCAATAGGCCAGTGCTAACAGGGAGCTGGTCTGAAATTACTGCTGTTGAAGGATTTATTCAGTATTCAGTCGAGGCCTTATTAGGCTTTTAATATATTCTTAAACTCTACAATATTATTAATTTTGCTGTCAAACAATTAGACACTAGTAATGTATGCTGCCAAGTGTCAGATGTATTTCATATAGTATTCTGAGGCAATAATGCATATTATATTGATAATAGAACAATTTTAGCTCTAGGTTAAGTTGTTTCAAGATTAGGAGAAAGTTTAGTGAACCATTTAATCTTTTTTTTTTTTTTTTAGGAAAAACCAAATTTAAATTGATTTTTTTTACTAATAGAGTAAATGATCACACTTGATCTGCTTGCATCGCTATCAAAGGTGCAGCCTAAGGTTTGCTTTGTGGCCTTCAACCTCTGAAATTGCCAGCAGTTTGAGTAGAGAAGGGACTATTTTAAATTTTTTTTTTTTTGGTGGCCAAGCTCTATTATTATCTATTTATTTTAGGTCCATTTTTCCTTCCTGAAATCCATGTTTCCTCTATGAACCAATGAGGGTAGTGAGCGTGAGTGCTCTTTAGACACGAGGAGTTGGACTCTTGTGGATAATTCTCTTCAGCCCCCTCTCACATGGTTTGGATCTCTTGATGAAGAGTCTGTGTTGTTTGGTTGAATGGATAATGTTCTGCTATCCAGCTAGCATCTACTGTAATCAGGTCACTGCTGTTACAGAGCCACTATGCTCCCAGTGTTTAATAAAATGAGCCTAAGTGATTGTAGTTCTTTTTGGAAAGAAATTAATGGGGCAATTCTAACAGATTCTATTTTTAAAAGTAAGACATTCATTGAAATTGTCCCTGAATCAGGAAGTGCTGCTCTCATTGTGATCCTTGTGTTTGAGTAGTCTTTATTGGGAAGATGTTTGATGACCGATTGCTTAGAGAAAATTCCCAATGTGGGATCTCCTTTTTTAGGTTTCATTGTTCTGCACTTCCTTGTTCCATTTTGTACTGCTTCATGTATTGTCTTCCCATTTTCCCTTTGACATATTTTGTAGCTGTTCTTCAGTTTTGGTGACAGAACCTCCTCCGTCTAACCATGTGGTGGTAGTCTTTTTTTTTTTTTTTTTCTGAGACAGGGTTTTTCTTTAGCTTTGGAGCCTTTCCTGGAACTAGCTCTTGTAGACCAGGCTGGCCTCGAATTCACAGAGATCCATCTGCCTCTGCCTCCCGAGTGCTGGGATTAAAGGCGTGTGCCACCACCGTCCGCTAATCTTTTTATTCATGAAAACTTTGTAAAGATAGTGAAAAGAATTGTGTGTGTCTGTGTACAAATATAACTTATCTGTCGCAGAATTTATGTTTATGACACACACACACACACACACATACCCTCTGACACATAATAAATTTCAAAGTGAAAATATTTTGTTTAAACCTTGTTTCTGGGTGCTGGAGAGATGACTCAGCTGTTAAGAGCACTTGCTACACTTGCTCTTCCTGAGGACCTGGGCTCAGTTCCCAGCACACACATGGCATCTCACAGCTGTCTGTAAATTCAGATCCAGGGGATCTAGTGTTTTCTGTTGGCCTCTGCAGACATTGTACCCTCATGGTGCATAGACATACATGCATTATTTTAGCTATCTATCTATGTTTTTGTGCGACCTTATTCTATTGAACCAAAAGAGATAAGCAGGGTTTTACTACATTTTCTAGTTGTTTTCTTTCATAATTTATCATGTAGTTAATTGCCATTTCATTGCTTCAGGTAGAGATGCATGCAGAACACACACACAGTCAACTTTACTGGTTGAAGCACAGGACGAATTCCATGTCCTCAGGTGCTATTTCTGTGATCATATGTGCATTTTAGTTTCTCGTCTGATCATAGGTGTTTGATAAGTGGACATTATTTTCATCTTAACTCTGGTGCGGAATAAAAACCCTGGGTAGCCTAAATTTGGGGATTCAGTAAGGTTGCAAAATAGTCTAGACTCGAGAGAAAGGGAACGCTATTCTTGGAATTTTTTTCATGAGGCACAGCCTATCCAAAACAAAAAGGCCCTGCGCTCGTTGCTCACTTTTCTATACATCCAAAGAATTACAAATTTTGTTTTTGAATCATAAATAATATTTTAATAGGTTAATTTCTATGTGTTTATTAATTCTTTTCACTTTAAATACCTAAGATTTCTCATTGTTTATACCTAATACGACATAACTGTATTTTAACTAAAGTAGAGGACTTCTAAGGAGGAAGGAGCTGGGGAACTTAGTTTCCCCAGTTCCATTTTTCTTTTTTCCCAGAGTTAGCCTCCCCATGTAGCTCCAGCCTCTGCACCACAGCCTTCCTAATGCTAGGACACAGACGCCTGCCACCTCACCCACTTTCTTCCTGCAAGCTTGTTTGTTCCTTGGTTTGTCCACCCTACCTTTAAGATAATGTAGTGTCATCTTTCCTTGTTTTGCATAATAAATTGAAGAACCGCTGGAGATCCAGGTCACCCTCAGTGTGAGACCTGTGCTTATCAACAGAGGACAGACTTTCTGGATCCGCACTTGGAGCAGACAGAACTTGTAACTTGATCCGCAGTTGTCATTCAAATGGGAGGTAGACTTTCTCAGCCATCATAATCTCAGGCTATCAAAGGTGCCGATGGGAAGGTGTATTCAGTTTGCCGTGGTCCAGTTGGTCATAAAACTAAATCTGAGTGGGAGAAGCTGTGATGTTATATTCATGGTCTGTAGGTTTTGCTGAAGCCTTCAGTCATTTTTCCTATCCCACTGTTGTTTTCTACAGCCTTAAGTGGAAAATGAGAATTCCTATGCAGAGTTTGGGTTCTGCTTCCTTGGAAGGGATGTATTTAAGTTATTTCCTAAGATAATTCCCAGATATAAAACGTGTAATGTTCTTTAGAAATATGAAGGTAATCCTTTCAATAAACGCTAAGTCTTTCCAGTCACACAGTTCCAGATACTGTTTGTGATTATAAAGCTCTAGGCTTGTCGCTTGTGTTGGAACAATAAGAGGATTAAGGAGAGGGGCAAAATTAAAAGAAGGCTCAGCACTGATTTGTGAACAGCCCCTCTGAAGAAGAAACATCCAAACTCAGTTATTAAGATTAGCATTTTTAATTTGAGATGATAAGGTGTGGGCATTAAATCGGCATTCATCCTTTGGACACCTACCCTTCACATAAAATTTAAAAGTAAGTTTTAGAAAATACATCAAAACAGAACAAAACAAAGCATAAACTCCACTTTGGCCATGAGGAAAGCACAAGGCTGGAGTTTTCATGCAGTTGAATGCCTAAGCCAACCGTGGCACAGGGCGATGCGTGGGGCAGTCTTTGAAATGGTTTAAGTCTGAAGCAGCAATTCCATTTGTCTTAGTGACATGAGTGTTAAATTGTTAGTGTCCTGCTTAGAGGTGTCCTCTGTGCACTAGAAACACACAAAAGCTGTGCTCCGAAGCACAGCGAGCCCCCCAGGCAAGTAAAGAGCAGGCTGAGACCTCACCCAGACAGCGGGCTGGAGCCGGGGCTCCTGCCACTCCGCTGTGTATGCTTGAGAACTGCCACAGAGAAAGCTAAAGTAAATATTCGAAATGAAAATGTTTGTTCCTGAGAAAGGTCAAGTTCTGGAAGCTTGTGCTAGCAAGAGCAAGGTAGGCTAACCCGAGTCTGTGGCTGCTGTCATAGCTCTGTCTATAACTAGTGATCGCAGAATGACCATTTCCTAAGTGTCCTGTCCTCCCAGAAGCAGGAGGATTACTTGAGTATCAGAACAGCCTGAACAATAGAGCTAGACCAAGTATCTAACAAAACAAAAAAACTTTATTCTTTTACTAAAAGAAGAATTTTGCTATGTTATTACCAGTTTGCTTCAGCTGTGAAATGTGTCTGTGCTGTAAGCCACCTTTGAAGACACTTTTATAATTATGATATTTATGTGTCACTACAGTGCACATATGCCAGTAATACAACCCAGTGAAATGAATTCTTATAATCATCTAATGCCCAGTAAAACCAACATATAGAATATTTCCATTAATGCCAGGTGGTGGTGATGCATGCCTTTAATCCCAACACTCAGGAGGCAGAGGGAGGCGGACCTCTGTGAGTTCAAGGCCAGCTTGGTCTACAGAGTGAGTTCCAGGACAGGCCCCACAGCTACTGAGAATACTGAGAAACCCTGTCTCGAAAAACAAAACAATAACAACAAAAAAGAATATTTCCATTAACTTAGTCTGTATGAACTCTGTCCAGGAAACCTCAGGCAGAACTGACTCTCTTGTAGTGTCACAATAATTAGCTTTGTATTTAATGCTTCTTGGTTCATGATTGGAGGTTCTTGGAGGTGTTCACTAGTTAATACAGGATTGAATGCACTTAGTGACTGCACTGGCAGAAAGCAGCTCCAGCAGTGATGTGATTGTTAGAGTTATTCTGACCTGGCCAATGTTTTTGAGGAATGTCATTCTAGCTGAAAGGCCAGGTGTCAGTGTGTGGATATTATGTGATTTTTAAAAATATATATATATAATCAATGTTTTGGTCACTTTGAGGAAAACAAAAGACACTTTTTTTCCAATAATAAAATTAGAGCGTTCCACTGAAAATTTGAAATTTGAGAACCTTGTATCTCACTGTTCTTTCTACAGGACCCCAATACTTAAGGAGATTTCTGGTTAGATTTATGATAATATTAACTAATATAATTTTTCATATCTTCCAGTAAAGAATGTCATTGCTCAGGAAAGATGCACTGCTTTTCAAATGGCCAGATTGGTGCTAGTCTAAATTATGCTTTTATGAACTTGTTCCTGGCACAAAATGGGACAAAAGTTAGTGTTATCAGGAAGGAACGGTGATTGGTAGGATGTTAGCTTCCGTGGGGAAGCTAAGGCTGTCAGCATCAATTCAGCAGAGAATCTTCCAACCTTGAGGATGGCATCAGTGCTCTGTCTCTCCCACCATAGTCATTAGGGTGGCCAACTTTATGTGGTTCAACCGAAGGCCATTCATTTTAATCCATAAGGATTTTGGCCAGCTGTGATGGCATGTGTCTGTGCTCCTAACTATCAGGAGGCAGAGGACTATGAGTTTAAGGTCAGCCACGGCTACTTAAAAATAACTATTATAGCTGGGTGGTAGTGGTGCATGCCTTTAATCCCAGTACTCGGGAGGCAGAGGCAAGAGGATCTATCTCTGTGAGTTCGAGACCAGCCTGGTCTACAAGAGCAAGTTCCAGGACAAGCTCCAAAGCTACAGAAAAACCCTGTCTCAAAAAACAAAAACAAAACAAAACAAAAAACTGTTATAAAAGATTTTATTAAGCCCAAGACTAATAATTATGTAAATAGTCACGTGAGGTAAATAAATGAGGCTTGCTAAGGGCCAGTGTGTGTGGATTAGCATAAAGGGATTATGACAGAAACGGGTTGAAAATTACTGCTGTGTGTATGCTTGCACAAATACATTCAGTAATCAACTTATCATTTCCGCTGAAACTCAACTGTCATTTGATTGAAGTTTCATCATATCTGTACCTGAAGTTTTGGAGAACTATCACCCTTAAAATTTAGCAAATGTCACCAGGCATGCTGTAGTCACAGCTACTTAGGAGGCCAAAAGAGGAGGGGTCATTTGAGCCAGTACCCTGTGTCTCTGAAAGAAACCAGACTTTTAAATACATAGACTCTCGTAGATGCCTCTTATTTGGGCCTTCTTCCATCTCTCAGAACTTTATTAACATATCATTCATAAATTTTATTTATGTTATTTGATGTTAGCATATTAGCACATTTTATTTTTTCAGTTTTCATTGTGTATAAGATAAATTTCTTTTTCATTTTTAACTTGTATCCAGAAACCTATTTTTTTAATTCCACTAGAATTTTGTAGTGTTCCTGTGTTGATTTTGATTTCTCCCCGTTCTTTCTGTTTGTCCTTCTCACACTTGCTTAGATTTCCGTACACTGTTCAACAGAAATAATGATGTTGAGCATGGTTGTTTCAGGCCTATAGTGTGAAGGGTTAGCATTTCACTACAGAATATAGACTTGTTAAAGGGTATTTGTATCATATTTATAGTACAAATTTCTCTTTGAATAAAATGGACAAAATCTGAAAAAGAGCCAAAGTGGTATTTTGTGACGCCTATGTACATTACCAGTGATACTGAATTGATCCAGGCCTGGTGGCACACGCCTGTGACTTGGGAGTCAGGGTATCAGAAGTTCAAGGTCAGCCTTGTCCACATAAGATCCAGAGTTGTCCCCATAGCCTCATATATTTGAATATATAGCCACAAGTTGCTAGAACTTTGGGGGGGGAGATTAGGAGGTGTGGCCTTGTTAGAGGGGTTGTAACTGGGGGGTGGGCTTTGTGGTTTCCAAAGCCCAGGACAGCACCAGCCTCACTGCTCTCTACTCCAGCTTATGAATGAGATGTAAGCTCACAGCCGGGCGGTGGTGGCACACACCTTTCATCCCAGCACTCGGGAGGCAGAGGCAGGCCGATCTCTGAGAGTTTGAGACCAGTCTCATCTACAAGAGCTAGTTCCAGGACCAAAGCTACACAGAGAAACCTGGTCTGAAAAACAAAACAAAACATTGAAGGGAACAGACCAAGGGAGTTGAAAGAATCAGGCCTTCAAAAACAAGTAAAGAACTTAGAAAATTGACAGAGAGTGAAAGAGAAACAGAGGAGCCGCTTCTGAGAGGTTGGTGGCTGTCAGTGGCTGCCAGTGGCTGTCAGTGGCTGTCTAATCCGTGTACTCTTCACAAATAATGGGAGCAACAGATTTTTACAAAGGAAACGGAAATACGTGAAGGGCTGTGAGTTCCCTGACCTCTTGGAAATTGTCAGTGCACGATTCCAAGCGCTGTTGCCAGGAAGAAGCAGTCTGAAAACACCAACTCTCTCTCTTCTCCCTGTGTTTGGGTGATGGCTTTCAGTTTTGATAAAACTAGACTTTGGAAAGGGGAGGGGATTTTTCAGGTTTCCCTATCAGCATGAGACCTTCCTCGTCTCACAGTAGCTCAGGTTCTGTTAGGCATTTGTAGGATCCTTGCCAATAGACAGAAGGAAATGCTATCAGAAAGCAGTATTTCTTTATAAGCAGTAAGATGCTCAACACTGGGCTAAGTGTCTCTGAGTGTCTTATCCCATTTAATCTTCCTTAATTAGGACCACAGGTCCATTTCTCAATATTCCAAGAATAAATCCTAAGACACCTCACTCCTGATGCTAGGAATTATTAAAAGTGCATTATGGTGACACCTCAGATAAGTCCAAATCTCTTCTGCCCTACCTGATCAAATATTCATTTCAAAACCATGTGTGCTGAAATGAGCCATGTGGGAGTCGAGAGAATCAGCTATTCAGGTGGTGCAAATGTGTGAATGCAGCTGGCAGATGACATTCTAGGACGATGAGTTCCCCTCTTGTCCTTGTTGCTTCGGGAAACAACTGACAGGCCTGACTGGTCATTGGCTTTCTAGTTCTGGCACTGATAGGAATGAAATTCTTAGTGTCACATATACTTAAAAGCCACTGCTGTCAGCGTGGGTACAAACCATGCTGGAGGGTCCTTCCTCCATGGAGATGTAATCAATATGGTCTGGAATTCTTGACCTGCACCTATAGTTATCTGGGCATTCTAAAAATGACTTCCTGTTACACAAAAGATTATATTTAGAGTACTGGAGCTGAGCTGTGCATAGAGACCCCAATAAATAAATAAAAATAAAGTAGACAATCAATAAATATAAAGTAAGCAAATAAATCAATCAGTAAATCCATAAATGTTGTCTGTGTTGCTCTTCGCTGTATGAAGGCTTTCAGGGTGATGGCGTCTTTGGAACTTTGGGCAGGAAGTTTCCATATCAACTCTGAAGCCTTCCTGATGTCTTGTAGAAGTCGTGACTTTAACGAACAGCTTGTTGTGAATTTTTCCAATTTCTTTGACCCAAATACCTAGATTTGATTCGGGGCTTTAAATAACACTTCTGATTTGGTGCTTTCCATACAGTCAAGAGCTACACTAAAGATCTGAGTTGAGTTACTGGATTGTGCTGTGTGATCCAAGGACAAGGACGGGGTTCATTGTTCTGTGGACCAAATCCCATCAGATTGGTGATCACGACCACTGTGCCACATTTAAATAGAAAGTGGCCAGGCCGTGGTAGCGCACGCCTTTAATCGCAGCACTCAAGAGGCAGAGGCAGGCGGATCTCTGTGAGTTCAAGGCCAGCCTGGTTTACAAGAGCTAGTTCCAGGATAGGCACCAAAGCTACAGAGAAACCCTATCTCAAAAACAAACAAAAAAAAAAGGAAAGAAAGAAAGGAAAGAAAATAGTAAAGTGTAGGCAAGGAGAAGAGCTGGAGGTGTGTCTTTGACTGGTCTCCCATTGCTTACTCCCAATCACACACGAGGCTTTTATCATCGAGTGACTGGAAGTTTGACCGAATCCTAGCTCCATTACTCCACTCAAGCCTGGAGTGCCCTTGGCCTGTCTTCCTTTATTAGGTTGGTCTTTTTACTGTGGTCATTGTTCCTGTGTGAGTGACAGATATTCTGTGGAAAGTTCTATTTTCTATCATTCTGTGAAAACTGCATGAGTTGGGCTTGGGGAGATGGACTGGCTGTTAAAGGCCTGTGCTATCTCTAGAAAGGGCCTGGGCTCAGTTTACAGCTGCACGTTGTGACTCACAGCTATCCATACTTCCGGGGATCCCACGCCCTCTTCTGACTCAAGGACACCAGACACACACATGGTGCACATGCAGGCAGGCAGGCAGGCAAAACACTCATAAACATAAAATAAATCTTTAAAAATTAGAAAAAAACCTGCATGTGTTTTCACAGAATGTTTCCTATTGAAAGACAACAATTAAGACCAAGGTGTTACAGCCCCCTGCTCAGTGGTGCTTTGTAACATTTCTAGAGCACTGGTGCTACCACACTTCTGCTTTCTAGGATCCATGGTCAGGACTGGTGAACGTACCATAAAGGAGGGTGGATCTTTTCTTCTGCCTGTGCTGGCTTACCTTTCAGCTTTCCTTGAGGGACTCTGAGAATTTATCATTTCAGCGGACCCATTATGGCACAGGATGTTGGCATATGGGAATCTGAGCCAAGTTCTATTTAGCCGAACCATTTTTTTTTTTAAGAATTGTCAGAATTAGTAAGTCATTAAAAATTACCTCATTTTGGCTTATACTTTTGTTGTAGGCAACACCAAGAGAGGGTGCAGTCAGGTTTTGTCACGTTAGTGGAATCTTGAGTGTTCAGCTTGGTTTAATTTGGAAAGTACCTATTACTCTGTGCATGCGTAGTATGAAGACTGCCCAGAAAAGCATGATGGAGCCTCCTGGCTCCAGCTACTCTGGCGGCCAAGAGAAGAATTTTCCTGAGCTCAGATGAACTACATGGGGACACTCTGCTTCAAAAGGAAATTTACATACATATGAATAGATATGAACACATAACACCCAAAGTTAAGCTTGATATCGCAGCCGAGCCCCTGGTTAGTACTATCTCCTCTACATGTATCTCATTATTTCAGATACCTTTAGTTAGAGATTTTGAAACCACAAGAAGGGCATGATCCTGTGACC
Organism: Ondatra zibethicus; assembly: GCA_004026605.1. NCBI lineage: Eukaryota > Metazoa > Chordata > Mammalia > Rodentia > Cricetidae > Ondatra > Ondatra zibethicus. The sequence continues at coordinate 96,385 of PVIU01004064.1, forward strand.
TGAGCCACAGAGAATATCCTGCACTGTCTGAAGCTGCCTGCTTGCCTCAGCCCTGGTCTCAATCTCTTTTTACTCTGTTCCACTTTCTGTCTTCTTAAACATTTACTCTCACATTTATCACCCAGTATTAAAAGTATCTGGGGTATCGTTTTCCATTCTAGATCAAGCTCAGATTCTTTAGATCCTATGGATTTCTAAACATAACAGGGACTCCGTAGGGTTAATGAATTCAACATTTCAGCCTGGAACATGGGAATCAAAATTTTACATTTGACTTAAATAGTAGTTACTTCTGGAATGGGAACCAGGGACCACAGAGCAGTGAGAAATGGAAATCATCCCCTGAAATCTTTAGACTGCATACATATATTATATGTGTAAAACAAAACTGATTTTTAAGTGCTTATAGGTTTTAAGTGCTGGAGAGATGGCTCAGTGGTTAAGAGCATTGACTGCTCATCCAGAGGACCCGGGTTCAAGTCCCAGCACCCACATGGCAGCTCACAACTGTCTGAAAATCCAGTTCCAGGGGATCTGACACCTTCACACCAATGCACATAAAATAAAAGTTAAATAAATCATAAAAAATACTTTAAATATTTATAAAAAAACAGCTGAGTTCAAGGAATATGAAATGACTGTTGCCTGTTGTTGCATAGTGATTGGTTATTCACTAGTGTGTGTCTGGGGCTTCTTTACCAGGATCTTAACTAGCACCTCAATCAAGAAAACCTATTTGTATTCATGAAGTCATCAGGGTGAGTGTGTGTGTGTGTGTGTGTGAGAGAGAGAGAGAGAGAGAGAGAGAGAGAGAGAGAAAGCTAGAAATTATCTTTTAATATGCACACAGATTCTTTTATTTTTATCTTAATTTCATGTGTATGAATGCTTTTCTTGAGTCTATGTCCTGAAGATGCCAGAAGAGGACATCAGGTGCTGTGGACTGGAGTTAACCCATGTGGGTGCTGGGAATGAAACACACACTCAATATTATTTACTGCGTACACCATAGAAGGAAAAGATCGTATCATTTCCGCTCTCAAACAGCCACTGGCAAAGCTCTCTGATGTAGCTTTGATGATGTAAGACTCATGTCTCAGTGGCTCACTTGGGTTCACAAGCAGGTCACAAGGAGACCTTTAAGTTGTGGTCAGTTGTTTCCAAGTAGGAAATGCACTGTTGCAGCTAAGGGCTCTTCTCTTCCTACGAAAATAGTGATTACTCAAGGTCATACTTCTTTTCTGTCACCCAGTGGGAGAATGCAAACTGAGGAAATCGTGTTTGCAGCTCACAGTTCCTCCTTTTTAGCAAGAGCTCAGAGCGAGGGAGGCAAAGTGACTCTGCTTCCCTGAGAAATATTAATTGCTTTTTCAAAATATGTGTTAACGCTTTTAAAAAGCCAAACACGCACTGATTCTAAATGGAGCTGACACCTTGCTCCTCAGTTGTGGAATAGCATATGAGTGGGGCATCCCAGGGGACTGCGTGCCCTACAATATTTATTACTGTAAAGATCGCAGAGCTCTCAGCCACTTGGAAACGCGTAAAGGCCCTTCAGATCCCATCCTTGCCACTTGTGTCTTCACTTGTTAAAGTTATGGTTGCTTTTTGTCTCATCATAGTGCCTACTAAAAACCATTCTTCTGTCTCATCCTCAGACTATGTAATAGTGCTTGGCTTTTCAATAAGTTTAAGGAGGAATCCAGATATGGAAGTATACCTGAGTTGTATGTGGGGCATGAGTCTAATCTTAGCTTTTGGGATCAGAGGTAGACATATCTTTCTGAATTCAAGGCCAGCCTGGTCTGTCTAGCAGCAGCAGGTACACAGAAATACCTGTCAAAACAAACAACAAACCAAAAATAGACCTTAGACATAAATATATTCATTTTTTTTTCATCCCCTGGCCATTGATCTTTGGCAACTCCTAGCCAGTTTTTATTTTTCCATTTTTTTTTTACATTTGCAAAATGATAACTGTGGCTGATGTGTTCAAAACACTAAGAGCTGAAGGGCTCTGTAGTAATCCAGTAATCTATCACCTGCTGTTACTGCTGGTGGAATCCCACTGTAGTTTGCTTTAATACATATATTTTCAAGAATAATTGTGTTCAAGAACCTCCTGAGGCCTCAGATGTAGCTGAGTTGCTAGAGTGGTTCCCTAGCATGCAAAAAGCCATGGGCTTGATTCCCAGAACCAAAGAAACCATGCATGGCAGAAGTAGATGGTTCAGAAGTTCAAGGTCATTTTTGTCTACATAGTAAATTCCAGGCCAGCCTAGGATATAGAAGGCACTATTGCAAAACAAAAGACAAAAACCTATTGATATATGTAAATTAGTAGATGCCCCTTTAAAAATTATAATTCTGGTTGTTATCATGAAAAGTACTTTATAGTTTTGTATTAATGTTTTTATTACAGGTTCCCTTATTCATGAAAAGCAATTTGGGCTGGCTTATTCAGTAAGATATTAGTAACTTGCATATAAGTCTTGAGTTCTGTGTTCCATATTAAATTATGCATGATAATTATGCAAATGGCACGTAATAGCAGACACTATTTGTTTGACTGCCCGACAGTAGGAGTTGCTGAACATCTCCCATCCTTTGTAGAATCTCATGAGATAATGGTAGTATTACCATTTCTGTTTTTCAGATGAAGCAGCGATTCAGAAATACTAAATACACATTACCACTTCCTTTGAAGGAGAATTCAGAGAAATTATAATTTATTTGCTCTGAGCATATTTTATATGGCTTTTCATTGAAAATGTTATTAATAAACACACTTTTAGAATGAACAGATCTTTTCTGTGAATAAATGGGTTTTGTAATAGGTGTAGGTCTGATTCCCATTCCTCCAGTTCCTGAGAAGAAAGTGAAAGCACAGCAGTTCACAACTGCTGTAGAGCTCTGGCTTCAGAGGATCTCACCTCTCTTTTAGCCTCAGAGCCACCAGCCATGCACATGGAAAATAAATTTATGTGTTCTCATGTACATGTAAAATAAAATAAATAAACTTTAAAAAAAATACTAAATGCCTGTCTCCTGTGTTTTGAGGATTATTAGAATATGACATTTAAAAACTAAGGATTGCAGTTTATTCACCACAGGAGCTCATTAAGTCTCTTTCTTACATTCCCACAATGATGATAAAATATTCAATCTTTAATTTCTTATGCATACTGTATGCATTGTGTACATATACTACAGGCTATACTGTTGTCAAAGCAGTCCTTGAGAAAACACAGAGGTGGCAGCTGTTAGGATGGTCCCGGGGCATTTCTGTCCCAGAGCCTATGTGATTTGAAGATGTGTTCCAACAGGAAGATACTGGACTCAAGACATATATGGTTTTAAACATCAACACAGTTTTTCTTATCCTAAAACAAGGAAATCCATGAAACCATTAAGATGACCAGAACGGTGACCACTCTCCTGATTCAGACTGCTCACACTTCTGTGTCTCTTTGACCCCCATTTTGTGTATCCCTTTCTCTGCTTCTGCCTCTCCATACCTCCTTCTCAGCGTCTGCCTTCTGACTCTGATACTCTTGGTCCATGTCTGTACATAGGAGTCTCCTGAGGCTGTTGGGTTTTCATTGTGGTCCCTAAATGGACAGATTTTTCCTGGACTGAAAAACTCGGTTCCTGGCATGTATTTGGCATTTGGTTTTTCTCCTGGGTGGGACTGTTTGGGCATCCCAGTGGTGCTGAGGCATCAGTGCCTTTGGTCCTTGCTTTGTGAGGGGATGGCATTAGCGGTTTCAGCTCTTGTTGCCCCTGCCCTAAGCCAAAGCTTTACAGCATTTAAAGTACAGCACAGAGTTTTCTTGTGCTACATTGGAATGAAGGAAAAAAACTTCTCCAAAGTTACAAATGGTTTCATTTACCAAAATGACTGTTTCACTTGGAAAGTTTTGTCTTTTCTGTAGAAATTCCAGGAGTTGGGTGGGCTTGGTGTCCTGTCTCACACTCCACCCCTACCCACACATTTGTGTTAGCAGATGCTAAGAGCCTTATTCCAGTTTAGGGGAAGGCAAAACCTTGAGCAGGGAATAATCAAATCATACATTTCTGCATTTATTTAAAGAAACATTTTGAAAATACAAACTCTCAAACTTTTCCCACTTTATATAACTGAATAAAGGAAGAAATTTTCAATTGAAATGAAAGTGAAAAGTCACCATAGATTGCTCTAAAATGACGGTGTCCACATGGCTGTTTGAGGAAACCTTGTTGCTCCTGAGATCTGTGCTTGCTCCTAAAGAGATGAAATGTCTCTTCCCTTCATAAAGAAGAGCACCACTTTAACCTTTTCTCCTAGGTCTGGGGAGAAGGTTCAGCAGTTCAGAGTGCTCGCTCTCTCCTTGATTCCCAGAGCCCCTGTCGCTCGCTCTCCTTGATTCCCAGAGCCCCTGTCGCTCGCTCTCCTTGATTCCCAGAGCCCCTGTCGCTCGCTCTCCTTGATTCCCAGAGCCCCTGTCGCTCGCTCTCTCCTTGATTCCCAGAGCCCCTGTCGCATGGCTCCAGAGACTCAGCCTCCCTCTTGTGGACTCCATGGCACTTGCACTCACACATGCACATAACTGTACAGGCACATACAAGCTTCTGAGGAGTCCATTGTTCCATTTTTAGGTAGCATAAGTCCTGTTTGGGTTGTGTCATAAAGCCAAAAGTAGCTGAGAAATGGAAGCTTTGTGGAGATTTTGTTAGCCTGTGTTCTATAACATATAATTCCAGAACCCGCGATGGGTTTGCTTCCACTGTTGGCTCAGCTATGGCTTTCTTCGTGAAGCCACCCCCCCCCATCTTTTTCTTGCTTCCCTTCTCATGGAAAGAAAACAATGAGTTGTGTGCTGTTTAAATGTTCTCTGCTAATATTTATTAAAAGCTGCCCTGCCACAGGGCATAGCCTCTTGGAACACTGCCTTGTACCAGCCCACTTTTCCAACCAGGTGGTTTAACCCAAACCTGAACTTGGCTTTCTTTAGGCCTGTAATTCTTTTAAACCAAATGATCACAGCAGAACTTGGGAGGAGCCTAGTTTCATGTGTGAGGTTTTCAATAAAACCTAAGTGGAGTGTGGGTAGAAAACCAAAGCCATGAAAAGCTGTAGCTGTGCTGACACCAAAGGAAAAATCTACAGAACTATTACACCTCCTGGGTTCAGTGTTGGGGCAAAATGGAAATGAGGAAATACTGGTACTCTCAGAGCGAAGGCAAGCTAGGCCCGCCTGGTTGAATTGATCTGTTATATACCTTGAGATTTTAGATTTATTTATTAGTGGAAGGTGTGTGCATTTTTGTGCTCATTTAAATGTTTTGGAAAATACAGAGGAATATACATTAAAAAATTTGGGGCAAGGGATACAGCTCAGTTGGTAGAGTGCTTTCCTAGAATGCAGAAAGCCCAGGTTCAGTCCCCAGCACTGCCTGTATAATGGTGCAGAATGTGGAGGCCCAAGGGTCAGGAGTTAAAAGCCATCCTAGAACCATAGATAGTACCAACCCAGCCTGGGCTCCATGATACTCTTTAAAAATGAATTTAGCATTATATGTTTGTTTTCTATTATGTTTACCCCAAACAAAGAAAATGGATATACTAGTTTCCTTTGGCGAAAAAGTCATTTTAGTTTAGATATGTATTTGATTTCCATTGAAGTTGAACATTGAAATATATGCCAATTATCCAGGCATGGTGGTTCATACCTTTTATCCTTTAATCCCAACACTGAGGCTGGCCTGGCCTACAAAGTGAGTTCCAAGACAGCCAGGGTTTCATAGAGAAACCCTATTTTGAAAACCCAAATAAATGAATAATAATAATAGAAACAAAAGGGAAAAAATATGCCAGTTCACCATTTTGCTGTTTTCTTTCCCTGTTGATTTAAAATATATATATATATGTGATATATTATATAGCACACTTAGATATGATGTCATGATGTGTGCTTCATAGAAAGAGAAATAAAGAGGGTGTTGGAATCAAATGTGTGAAAAGACAGGAAATTCCATCCCTAAAGATGACCCTTCCAGATGTTACCACTCCAGATACATCACAAGCCTCCTACCACACCAGATCTTTGGTGGCTCTGCTGTTTTCTTCATGTATGCTCTACACATCATGTACCCTGCCCTCAATTTTAATTATCCCACCCGTATGAAGTTTGAGACAGTAGTCACTGGTGCTGTGGAAGTCATTGAGCACTTGCCAAGGGTGTAATGCCCAGCCCATACTGGAAGAAGTGTAGAAGGTGAGGCTTCCTTTCCTCCCCTGACACAGATCCTCTTAAATATGGGGAACTGACATTGGGATATGACCCTACCTTGCCACCTCTACAAGGTATCACATTTAGTAACTGAACTGGGATCCAGAGGTTTCTGCTCTACAGCACCAGCTACAGAGAGCTCTTTCTGGGACACCACATAGCGTCTTACACTGAAAAACTAATGTCTGTAGATGAAAAAAATGATCTTTCGTGGAACCATAGTGTCTAACTTACATAGGCAGGAAGCATGCAGGAGACAGGTGTGCTGTGGATCCCAATAGAAATAAAGTGCACCCTCCCACCAATGTCACAGCTGCGCTAGGTAGAGTGAGGTGTCACACAGGTGATGTTGATACTGTCTGCAGCGCACACAGTGGCATCTTAACGTGTAGGTTCAGATAATCAATTGAAAGGGATATCATGTCACTACAAATATCCTCCCATATTCCCTTATAAGAATACTGTTCCCTCCCCACCATCACTTCTAATTCCTAGCAACCATTTACCTATCCTCTATCTTAATAATTTTATCATTTTGAGAGTGTTAAATAAATTAAATCATACCATATGTGACCTTTGATACTTCCATTTCCCCCTTTTCTCCAGCTGAACATAATGCCCTTGAGGTAAATCTGAGTTGTTCCACATATTAATAGCTTCCTTTTGGTTGGGTGGAGGACAGCATGTGTTAAGCATGTGTGGGGCCATAGGCTCAATCTTGGGACCCGCACCTCCTCTTCACGGTTGGCTAGTATTCTGTAACATTGGTGTACCACAGTTGATTCTCCTATTTCAGGGCATTCTTGTTGTGTACAGTTTATGGTAATTTGAAGTAACAGTGGCCTAAACAGCCACCTAAAGGTTTTCATTTGCCTGACATCGCATTGTAAGTGAAATTAAACATTTCACAAAGCTGCCAAACTTTCATAGTGGCGATATTGTTTTCTGTCCCCAGAAGAGAGCTTCAGCTGAATTTGCCTACAGTACACGTATCCACAGTGTTTTTATTGAATTTCTTTTTACAGCTCTATTGTAGTTAAGTGTGTCGTATTATATACCCATTTTCCCCACGGGCTTCCTGTTTATTACCTGCCAGTTTGAGGGATACTTCCCCTTTACAGCTCTTTCCTCCACTGTTTCTAATGTAGTTATCTTTAAAATTACCTTGTAGCAACTTGCAGTGGCATCAAGGAGTGATGTCACATATGATTTAGAAATTGAAACATAGGAGGAAAGCCCACTTTTATTAACCCTGATCTTTCTGCCTTCCTCCCTTCCGAGGCTCCGCCTTCCCTTTTCCAGTGTCAGAGAACTCCTTTAGCTGTTCTTCGAGGAGTAAACTCACCTGAGTTTTCTTCATCTGAGAAGCCCCTAGTGCGCTCGTCCTGAAGGATGGGTGTGAGTTCACAGCCCACAGCTCTTTCCTGGCAGCACTCCAAAGATTGTGTGCTGTATCAAAACAGCACACATACAAATATGTGCAAGTGTGTGTGGATGGAGAAACAAAGCTCTGAAATATAAATCCCGTCGCTTCCCTTTCTCCTGCCCTTTCTGATGAGAAATCTGATTGTATTCAAAGTGTGCCTGCGCTCATCAGTAAGCTGTCAGCTTCCCCTCTGCCTCCCAAGCTCTGCTCTTGTCCTTGCCCTTCATAAGTTCAAAACTGGGCTGAGGATGTGGCTCAGTGGTAAGCACTTGCCTAACTTACACAGGGTCCTGGGTTCAATACCCAGCACAGCCACAAGCAAAAACTCCAGTTCCTCCATATCTCCTAATGGGCTTCTGGGGGGGGGGTAGGGGGTCTGTTCAGCTTCTTTAGTATGTAGAGTTGGAAAATCGCTTGTCATTTTCTAGAATCTTTTAACTTTTTCACTCTACACCCTTCCTAACTCCTGCCATGTCTAAGGTGACAGATGGGTAAGGACTGTTTTCTCTCTGTTTTGATTGTTTTCTTTCCTGCTGCTCTGTGTGTGTTTCTGTTTACCAATTCTTTCCAGTCTCTCTATTCTACTGGCCTGTGATTCCTGTGTTCAGTGATTCTCCTGCCTCAGCCTTCCAAGTTGTTGCCAGTATGGTTGAATGCACTATGCTCAACTCACGTGTTTTTTATTTGATGGGGGTTTTGATACTGATGTTGTTACGTATTTTCACCCTAAGATGTCTGATGTTTAATGTACATTTGTTCTTCTCTACCTCTAGTCTCTGTGTAGAAACAGTCTTGACTGACATATAGTCACAGTTGGCTTGGAATTTGCTATCCTCCTGATTTGCTATCCTCCTGCCTCAGCTTTCTGAGTGAAGAGTTTACAGTATGTGCCATCACACATGACTGGGTGAACTTTTGCTGATGGCAACAAAACCATAGGCGAGCTTGGGACTAGAATGTTCGCTATCCTAGGGATTAACATCTCAGGCCTCTGGTGCTGCATTCTGAGATAGATATTGTTTGCTGATCTCTGTTTTTTTTTTCTTATTCTATTTTAACCCTACAAAAATTCAGCATTGCTGTGAAATTATCTCCTTAGTCGGTGACAGTCTGTCAGTGACTTCAGTACTGTCTACTCTTAAATGAGGCTTTGCTGGGAGTCTCCAGACGCAGCACTTCACACTAACTAAGACGGACAGTGAAGTGGGGCGGAAGCCATTCTCTCACCTTTGTGCACACAGCCTGTGGCCTTTTCCTGTTTCATGATAAACAGCACCAGCGCTGAGGAGCTTTTCGACACCTATTGACAACAGCGTTTCCCCAGCTCACCCTAGGCAAGGCTTTCACAAACCGATGACTTTCTGTGGGCGTTCATAGCATACAAAAAAGAGAACTATGCCCTAGTCACATATGAATCTCTGTTCTGAATCCCCAACCACAGTACTAACCAAATTCAACATTGCAATAAAAGCCTTATCTACCATGATCAAATATGGTTTTCTTCAAATTTCCTGTGACTGTAATATATTGCTGTTAGTTGATACAATAAGAAAAATGGACTCAATACGAAAAAGTCGTTTGATGAGATTAGCACTTCTTCCTGTAAGTCACTCTGAGATAACTAGGAATAGAATCGTGTATTCCTAATGACAACTTGGTATATTAAATCTCAAACTGACATTAGAGTTAATGGGAGATTTTTTGGAATTCTTCTTAAAAAATCATAAGAAAGCCAATCATTCATGGACTGTTCTTATATAATTACTGTGGGTTTTCCAGATGATGTATTAATATATAAAACAAAGGGTCCTGGAGAGATGACTCAGTGGTTAAAGGCATTCACTGCTCTTATGGAGGGCCTGGGTTAGGGTTCTAGTACCCACATGGCACCCCATAACCATTTATAATCCCTGTTCTGGGAATCTCTGCCCTTTGTTCTCTGTGGGCATCTACACACACAGTGCTCATAAACTCATAGAGTCACACACATAAACACAAGAAATAAGTTTTTAAAAAACAAAAACTACAATTACAAAACCCATCATGTATAGAAAATACTTTTTTACCTTAAACATTCAAGACCATCAACTTTCAGAAACTTATTGACTAGTCTTATCCATATTATCACATTTTCCACTCAAGACTAGATACTCTAATCTTTATTATTTCACTTACGATAGTACTGGAAGACCGTCATTCTTAGAAATGATCCTAAGAAAGACCATGGGGACTATATAATGAACATTTATATGGATTATAATTATATGCTCTCCTTAGCACTTGAGAGGTGAAATAGGATGGTCATGAATTCAAGGTCAGCCTGGACTCTACAGTGAGTTAGAATCCAACAAGCTGAACACCATGAATGTCTCAGGGTTACTATTGCTGTGATGAAACACCATGACCAAAAGAAAGTTGGCGAAGGAAAGGGTCTATTTAGTGTACATTAACTAAGTTATTGTCCACCGAGGGACTTTTAGGCAGGAACTCAAAACCCACAGGAACTTGGAGGAGGATGCTGACGTATAGGCCATGGCTGCTTACTGGCTTGCTCAGCCTGCTTTCTTACAGTACTCAGGACCACCAGCCCAGGGGTGGCACCTAATGGTCTGTCTGGGCCCTTTTGCATCAATCACTAATTAAGAAAATGCCCCCAGGCAGTGGTGATGCAGAGACAGGTGAATCTCTGTGAGTTTGAGGCCAGCCTGGTCCACAAGATGAAAAAAAAAAAAGGAAAAAGAAAGTACCCTACAGGCTTGCCTATAGCCTCTTATGGAGGCATTTTCTCAGTTGAGGTTCCCTCCCCTCAGATGACTATTGCTTGTGCCAAGTTGATGTAAAACTAGTGAGCACAATATAGGACACCATGTCTCAGATAAGTAAATGTAAGTAAGTACTAACATACCCCAGTATCTCTCTGAATATGTGGATTTTTTAAATGTGGGTTTTTCTAAATTTAGAACTTTAATGCAGTCCCTATGAAAATACCAAATTTAGAATTCTGTTGGTGCATCCAAATATATAAATAGCCAACAATTGTTAGCATGACAATGACGAGGACATTTACTTCCCAGCCTTTAAGGTCAAATAACTTCATTTACTTTAAAACAAACAAACAAACAAAAAAAACCAAAAAAAAAAAAGCCCTTGTGTGTTACAGTCCAGAAGCTCACAAGACACAAGTCTGTAGCTTTCTGTGAACTTTCCTCAGGATGGAAACTTGAACCGAAGTATGAATGAGTTGTCAGGTCTGTTTCCAGGTGCTGTTGTTCGTGGACCGTTTCTTCCTTTTCCTTGAATTGAAAGCAATCCCTGGTGTCCTCAGTTTTGGAGTGCATGCATGTGCACACACTCATACACATGCACACGTGCATCCACATGCCTGCACACCTCCCACCCCATACACACAGCTCATCCTGTGCTAGTGTGAGCTGGGTGGGACTGTCCACCTGAACTCTCAGTACTGCCCACACCTGGAAGGTTGAAACAGAAGGATCACAGGTTCGAGGCTGCCCTGAGCTGGGTATAACAAGGTGCCAATCAGATTTTAACAGCGAAGTAAAACTTCTGGCTACTGATAAGTTTTTGTTTGTTCCTTTATACGTCTCTAGGTTTTTTTTTTTTCCTACATTGTATACAAAATATTATTTTACGTGAATTCTCATAGCTATTATTAAAACAATTTATCTTTATTTGTATGGGAGTGGCCTTTGCACATGAGTGCTGTGTCTGCAGAGTCCAGAAGAGGGCACTAGGCCCCTGGAGCTGGACTTACAGGCTGCTGTGAGCTGCCTTATTGATATGGGTGCTGGAACCGTACTCCTAACCACTAAGTTCTAGGTGTTTCCCCCTCCCCCCTACATTTAATGTGGTCAGGATTTTAAATAGCCAAAAATCATGTATGTGATTCTGCCCATGACTCAATAAGAATGAGCAAATTCTGGCTCTTGAAATGGCTCGGTGAGTAAGGAAAGAGTTAGCAGAGTCTGATGTGGCTTAAGAATTGCAAGTTGAGCCAGGAGGCTCCTCTTGGCTTTGAGCCAGGTAACAAAACCTTCACTTGATTCCTGTGTCCAGACACTAGCTTAAAGGAAAGTACAGTGGACTTGGAACCCTCCTTTGCTGTTGGCTGGAGTCGCCATGTGAGGAGCTTGCGGAGATGTGGGGCCCTGAGGGAGTTCACTGAGTACATGCATTTTCACACATCCACACCCGGCATGCCCCAGTGTGAGCATTACCCCTCAGGAATGCAGTGTGGACCGGGATGCGCGCCACAGGATCTTGGCAGGTCAGGACAAACATTATCTTGCTCCCATATGGTTTTTTAGGGTCTTAAAAGGGAAACCATACCCATTTCCTTAAACCGACATGCTGAATTTTCCCACATACTCCCCAAACCACTCTCAGTGAAAATAGATTTCAGAACACATATATGACACTCACGTACAGCATCTTTCATCAGTACTACAGCGCGGGCCGGTGGCGGTTGGAGATCACCAGCCATTTGCATTTATCTTTAAATGACTTATCTTTGAAAACCTGACCTGACAGGTGAAGACTATGAAAGATAGCAGTCCTTTCTGCTTTTTCTCCTCAACATCTCCTGAAGTGCCGTACGTACACGCAGCTTCCCAGATGATGGTGTCCCCAGGTGGACGCATCTCTCTGCATGTTTGTCGTATCTGGCATCGATCCCACATGTGTGGTATGAAAACTGCTCGGATATCCCGGTGAGGCTGGAAAGCTCTCACTTCCATAAGTAATGATGACGTAGGGTGTGTGAAGAGTGAATCTGTTTTTTATCACTCTTGAGCAAACCCAGTACTTTTCACAGGGGCTTGACATACAGTAGGCACTCATTAAATGTCGACTACCCTTCTGCTCAGTCGTCTCGTTCCTTAGCTCTTAGTCTCTCAGAGAACGATGCATAACCTACTCAGTAGTTTGGCTTCTTCCTCTCCGCGTTTATTATTAGACGCTAAATAAAGAAACAGCACCTGTGTCAGCAACTTAAGGGGCCATGTGTAAAGGGCAGCATTTTGGTTGCTTGTCACCAACATCCAGGTTTACAGAGCTGCTCTTATTTCAGTCAGCTTCACACCCCGGCCCTCCTGAAGAACTGAGTCCCGGGAATAATCTCTTGTCACTGTTCACAGGCTTATGAATGGATGTGGCCGTGTCACGTGTGTGCGTAAATCTGTACAAGTAGTTTCCGTAGTTTTACTGAAAACTTGTATCTGGGAATGTATCTCCCCTCGCACATCCGCACACTCAGGCTGGAGCAAAGTCAAATATCTCTGACCTCATTTCTGTCACATTGTTTCATGTTTATTTAACACCAGTGGTTTCCTATTGGATTATTTAGATAACAAAATCATTTCTCAGGACATAAGACCTGGAATTTTGTTCCATAAGTTGAAACAGTTATTATTTATTATTAATATTAGTTCATTGTTAATTTAATTATTATTAATATTAATTTGATATTAATTTAATAATTCAACATTGGTTGGTCTTGGGTTCTTTGTCCTGCCATGTTTAACCACCAAGGTCATGTTGCTTTCCTTGGTCTGAATTTATCAGTCTAGAAAAGGGGTGATTACAGTGTAACAACACACCTTTCTTAGTTTCTTGATGTCATACTGTTTAGAATGTTACTCTCATGTTCTTGACCATCCATAGTGGTCTTCATCTTTGTACCTCAGTTCTTTATGCCGCACAGGGTGTTAATGTTGGGTGATTGGCCCTGGTTTGCTTGGGGTTGGGCGTGAAATCGGAGTGGGAAATTACCTTGATTCTACTTGATTTTTTTTTTCTTTTGGTCTAGTTTTCCTTAGTGAAAACTTACATGAAAATGTTCTTCATTTTTAAAACATGGGTGAGTTTTTAATCCTTTGAAGAACATGGTTATAGTCCATTTTCTATATGTTGCTCAGCTTCACTGGTCTGCCTGCCAACTTATCCCAGGTGTGGGGTTGCAGCAGGTAATTTCCTCAGCAGTAAGGTACAGATGCTTTTCTGTGTTAGAAGATGCTATCAGCTCACCTGGCCTCTGAGTGACAGAGAATCCTTTGTTTATTCATTTAGTAGGCAGATTAACCCTAATGAATATTGGCTTCCTGGAAATAGATACAGGTGACAATAGCAGATCCTGGCGTGAAGAAAAGGAAGACAAATTCCCTTTTCTTTCTTCACCTACAAATAATGGTGCCTTTCATGGGAGTGTCTTAAACGAGAAAGGAATGCAAAATATTTGAACTGAAAACGCAGATTTAAAGAATCATCCTTGAATGTCTTCCTGTGTAGAGGTATGTTCTTCTCAGAGTTGAAGACCTTCTGATTTTGGAAAACAACTTGAAAGTTTTATATTGTCAGTACTTTTTCTCCCTAAGATCCTTCAACCTGTTTTCCCAGGTTGGCCTCAAATGTTTTACATTTAAATGAAAATACTCAAATAAACCCTTTCTGCCCATCTGTGCAGAACTAGTCAGTTGATGGGGAAAGCTCATCCCTAAGGTGTTCTTGTATTCAGGTCTTTCTGTGATTTAGAGATGAGTAGCCCCCAGCACCCTCTCTGCACTGGAAAGAAAACTCTCCGGTCCACTGTGCGTGCTCTATTGCCTCCGTTACGTTTCTGTTTTCTCAGAAGCAAGGATGAAGCTAATATAGACACCAGAAGATTTTAGGGACACCCTGAGTCTTCAAAAGGTCATTCACCCAGCTGTGTGACCACTCTGCTTTGCTACAGCCCTTAGTGGTTTTTGCAAAGTCATTTTTACCCTAGTCCCATGGATGTTTGAGGTAGCTCTCGGTAACGTCTGATGAAATGCCATGTTCGCAAATGCAGCTCTGAAGTTTTGCTGGTGAAGGATGGCGCTTTGCAGCATTTTTCTGTGACTGGTTTGGGAGATCCATTATTCCCAAGGCAGGGATGGACAGGCACAGATGTGAAAATCTCTTTACGCTCAACCAAACCTTTCCAGGTCTTAAAGCTATGATTTATTCTATTCTCTCCAAAGACTTCCAAAATGTCTTCTTTTACATAACTTTATCCATTGGAGGAAAAGTTAAAATTCTTGTCTGCCTCATGCTTCATGCTGGAGATGTACTTTTTCAGGATGCCTGCTATAGCTGGCTGTAAAATCTCTAGAATATCAAGGAAGAACTGGAAAAACAGAGTTCACCTTTTTGTGAAGGTTTAAAATTTATGATTTCTCCTAGTTATAAAGGTTGGGATTCTGCTTGACTGGTGTTAGGGAGAATCCTGTATATTGTGAGAAATGTATGGAGTGGGGGCAGTAATAAATTCTGAATGAATCTTTTGGTTTTTACTTAAGATTACTTTATCCTTAAAACTAATGTTTCCATAACCTCTGACCAAATACAGAAGATCCAACATACTTCCAAGGGTGAAATTTTTCTTGCCTGTTGCGAGCAGCTTAACTCATTCCAGTTGTGTAGGTGACCGCCGTGCATGCGGGTACCTCAAAACTGCATTCATAGACTGCAGATTATCACGGGCTAAAAACACAGTTCTTTAGTGAATCCTCAGTGTTATTTCCCTTCTGAGGTACCGACAGGGAGAGAAAAAAAGGAGAGTGATCATGCCCCATCATCTTCGTGTAAACCACTGCCTTATATTAAATGGCTTCCCCCCTTTCTTTTTAGTGAAAAACTCAAGGACAGCAGTCATTATACGATTTTGTATTTTAAGTATTTTCATAATCCAACATAAATTGGCCCACCCAAGGATTATGTCTGTCTTGTAAGATGTGTTTATATAGTCATTGGGTGAAAGATTGCAGAAGTTGAACCACTGGTTTTGAAAGTTGAGCCAGACCAGGGAAAATCAGGATACAATTTGGCACTTACAGAGACGAAATGATTTCCTTTTTAGCTGTTGATTTCTACTGGGAAATGTATCCTTGGACTGAAAATTGCATCCGGAAAAATGTTTATGTAGTGTTTTTCAAGTGACTGATTATTCTTCTAACCTTTAACATGAACTGTGTCTAATTTTGGTCTCTTAACTCTTTCAGGACTAGTGGCTTTTCCTTTGTGGGAAGCATTGCAAATTCATTTTACCAGTTATGGACATAGAAAGCATGTTACTACATGATACCGAGATATCAAATGTGTTAAGATTTCTGGGCTGTTTTCCCAAGCAGACAAAAAACACCCTGTGTTGTCCTCCTTTATCACAGGCACGCAAGTTTTCTATTATGGCAGACCTTAAGAGAATGGGGGAAGTGTGCTTGAACAGCCACATCTTCTACATATCCCTATCTAACCATCACACAGAAGGCAGAAGTTTCTTGACATTTTCATGGGTGATATTTGATCCACGTTGTTTTGACAAATTCAGTACTTACTACATTTAGTGACCTTTCTGGCTAAGCTTTTGTTAAGTATTGTCTACTTCTGGTTGTATCGCTATGCAAGGACCTGGGTTGATGGAAGATTTAGCATTGAATTATCTCAGACAACTGTGGTCGGGTGGCCTCGGTGATCATCTCTGTCCATAGCTCCTGTTTCGGTGGTGGTATACAATGAATGGCTACCAGCTGCATTTTCTACTTGTAATTATTTCATCAATCGTACTGACCCTATTTTCTTATCATGATATCATCTCATACCGTTACCATGAGTAGCATATAGAAATTTCTGTGTGACATTCTAGAGATGGAAGTGAACAAGTGTTACCACAGTTAGAGTAGGCTGCTCCCTATTCTAAAATCTACCAGTGTACTGCTCAAAAAAAAACGTGGGAGCATTTGGGGGTTTTGATTGGGAATATTTAATCAGTTAAGCCTACATATACGTCTGAGCTCGAGTATTTCAAATAAGGACTTTTTAAGCTGGTGTTTCCACCATGATCTGAAACTATTGCTTAGTACTTGTTTAGTGTCCTTCCTTCCCTCCCTCCCTCCCTCCCTCCCTCCCTCCCTTTCTCTTTCACCCACCATCTCCATTCCTTTCTCTTTTTTACTTTATTGTTAAAGAGACTAAAAATGAGAAGAATTGTATGGAAAATTATGCATTCTGTCTGAAAAGGATGACTTAGGAAGCACACTCCTGAAAATCTGACTGTGCCCAGAGGAAGTCCTTCTGGTAGATGGCCCTTTGAAGGGAAAATCTGCAGTGCATTTGTGTGGCTTTGGAGAAGACATCCCACAGAGAAACACCACAATTCCCACTGAGCTCGGAAAATATGATTAAGGAATTTGAATGTAATTACCCCAAGTTTGGCTTTTCTTTTAAAGAACTCATTCATTTTAGAGATTCCTTGATAGTGTAAATCTGACAACTAAATGGGTTTTTCTTTTGGAAGACTTCCACCAGTAGAAGCATGAGTCAAGGGTGAGTTCATAGAAGCCACCCTAGGAAGGTGGCCCAAGCAGGGCCTGCTTTACCCATGGCTCAAAATGGGGAGATAGAGGTAGAGGGTGCTCAGAGCCTCATTCAAGTCCCTGACTTGACTTGGTTGATGCACAGATAATGAAGTGTAGAGGGTGTGAGGGCACCAATCAATATTCGGCCAAATCACGCCACAGCCATTGCCGAATACCGCCATACAGTTGGAAAGGTATCTGTATTTCAGAGACAGAATTTGGTAAGTGATGGACAAACCCTTCACTTTTCGCTTGTCCCAAGTCACTTGACAGCCATAGAAAGTCCTCAGCACTTGAGGAAACGATGTAGAAGAGGAGCAAGTCCGTGAGCCTGCGGCGTCTGCGGCAGACCCTCAGCTCCTTTCTGCTGCCTCTGCACTATCCTGTCACACATCTGGAAAGCAGTGGTGTGCAGGCTCCTCCCCGCAGGACTGTGCATTTACATCATTGTGCTAGCTGCTACATTTCTTTTCTTCTTTTTTTCCCCAAGGGGGGAAAGGGCAACTTTTGGTCTGTCACAAGGTCAAGTGATGATTAGTGATTCCATCTCCCCTAAACACATGGCTTGCCCAGGAAAGCTAAGTCAGTTTCCAAAAATTTGGTAACCATTAGAGTGCTTCCTAAGTCACTTCCGGATGTCAGGCCCAGGGTGGAGAGGGGACGGGGCTGTATTGAGCGCTTGCCAGTTCTTCACCGAACGGATTCGTGTTGGCAGCTGATTGAGCCAAGGACACACTCACGCAAGTGCAGAGCTAGACAGGAAGCGCTTTGAAAGTGCTGTTTGGTAGAGGGTCATGAGATCAAGCAGTTAGCTGTGAACGTTCTGTGGTGCTGGGGACCTGAGGGTGGAGAAGGAGGAAGGAGTTGCAATGAGCTAGAAGGCCCAGAACATTTTCTGGGGAGTGTTAAAAATTATGAATTTCTTTGAAGTAGAGGACCTTAACAAATGATTTATTTGTTGTTTGCTGTTACACATTCTGAGGCCTTCATTCACTCACCTTTACATTCTTAACGTAGTTACTAACTTAGAAACCCAAGAGCAAACCTCGCCCGTTCTAACCACCTTTTTATAGCTCTCAGAAGAGTGCTCTTCCAAGGAAAACATCGAATTGAGCAAAGATTGTAGTTTTAGAAGATGGACGTTTTATAATGATCAATTTTGACAACTTGGCCTGGCTGCCATGTGTCTCCCAGTCCTGCCGGTGGGTGGGTACTTGTCAAGAATGAGAGTATGTATGTCTGAGTCAGGCTGCTTTATAGCAGCCAGATTGGATTTTCAACTTCTAGGGCTTTCGACATCTCTGAAGCCCTCTGGAAGCATAGAAGGGCTGTGCTTTTCGTGGGGGTCCTGCTGAAGAAGAGGTTCCTGCCCACCTCTTATTCACCTTGTCTATATAAGAAATAACTATTTATCTCATCCTTTCAGGGGTCTGCAGGAGCCAGACTTAACCATTGCACACAGCTGATCTGTGAGGCCAAATTGCAGACTTGACATGAGAAAGAAAATCCCCATATGCTTGCAGGAGGATGTGTGACTTTGCTCTTGACCAGCAGTGCCCCTCGTCTTGTTGATTTTGATCATAGAGATGATGCCATATTCCACAGCCTTGTCACCCACGCTGAGTGCTGCCATCATGCCAACACCTGATGGAGCATATGGGGTGCTGTCCCATAGCATCTGCCCAGTTGTAGCCATACACTTGGGAGACAGCTGAAAGACTGCATTCACCGTTAGCAAGTGTTTGTGACTGGCTTGTAATAAGTGTAACCCTTATATGTAAAGCTCGTTCAAATGCTTATCAGTACTTAATCATCATCACACAAGTATTTGGATTCTGACTCCCAGGGCTCCTTAAAAAAACCAACCAACAAAATACCTTCCCAGTTAATTATAAGAAACTAGTCACTACAATTTCCTTGTCATCTTTAACTCTCTTATATCCAAAAGAATGGTCAGTACACCCCTTAGACCCCATTCATCAGAATAACCACACAACTGCTTCTTAATTACTTCCTGCCCGGAGCACTACAGAGGCATCCAGATTGGTCCCACAGCCACCAGTCTCTGTACTGCTGCCGCTTCTCCCAGTTTGTCACAGACAACCAAAAGAAACTTCTAGCCACGACGTGGCTTTCACTGTGCGACTCCTGCTCTCAAGGACCTTTGCCTGCTGACTGTTTTAAAGGCTGGCACTCAGATGCTTTGAGTGGCGATGGAAATGGTGCTTGCCTTATACCCCTCCTTGAGCATCCTAGAGTCATCAGGAAATGCTTCTCCTAAGATCACAGCAGATGTTGAGTTTCGGTTCCAAAGGGGAACTGATGTAGATTAGGAGGTGAGCCTCGCTTTCATGCCTTCCAGGTCCTTCGCTCTGTATCGTAGCGTCTTCGGTAAAATTGGAATAAGACAAATATCCATGCCTCTGAACCACACATGACTACCTTGCAATGGTGCTTCTTGGTGTCCATGCGGACCGAGCCATGTGGGCGATGGCTTCAGCACGAAACAGACATAAAGTGGCAGGATGCAGTGTAGTCAGAACAACAGTGACTCTTGGCTCCTGGGCAGGTGGCTCATAAGCAGTAGGTATTTGGCTGAGGGTTACTTGTAATGTACCTTTCAATAGCCCAACCCACAGTTAGATAATTAAAAACGTTTTAATTTCATATTTGGATAGTTGACATCTATTTTGGAAGTCATGGACTCAACTTTTAGCTTGCTTATTTGCATAATCCCCATAATCATCTGCTATGATTCCAGAGTAGAACTTTTCTCCTAGTGTCGCAGATACACTTGTTACTATAGTAGTCTGTATTCCTTTAAAAAAATAAATAAATAAAGGAATAGTTTTCTGTATTTACATAAATCTTTTTAGTGCTCTAGCCATTCAGCTTTTGGGTCCTGCATGAGGACCGAGGTTATGTGTGCTGCATAGACTCTGAGGGTCTAGAGCAGCAGTTCTCTTACATTGGACATCCTGCCTCAGATACTGCATTGCAATTCACAGCAGTAACAAAATTACAGTTCTGAAGTAGCAATGAAATAAATTTAGGGGTGGGGACCACCACAACACAACGGATTGTATTAAAGGGTTGAAGCATTAGATAGGTTGAAAACCACTGATATAGAGGAAACTCTGCCACTAGCCATTTCAGTTGACTTGTTTAAAGACATAATAATCTTTAACCAATTATATTTAACTCAGGTTATTTCTGAGGTTTTGTTTGTTTGTTTGTTTTTGTTTTTTTTGGTTTTTTTTTTTTTTTTTTTGGTTTTTCGAGATAGGGTTTCTCTGTGGCTTTGGAGCCTGTCCGGGAACTAGCTCTTGTAGACCAGGCTGGCCTCGAACTCAGAGATCCACCTGCCTTTGCCTTCCGAGTGCTGGGATTAAAGGTGTGCGCCACCACTGCACGGCCTGAGATATTTTCAAATGAAAAAAAAAAAAACTATGTCTTTCTAACTTTTTGATGCTGATTTCACTGATGTACATACCAGAAGCCTCTTAACCCTAATGGTTTCTTTCCTTTTTTAAAAAAAAAAATAATTTATTTATTTATATTTTATGAGCATTGGTGTTTTGCCTCTTTGTATGTCTGTGTGAGGATGCCAGATCCCCTGGAGTTATAGACCATTGTGAGCTGCCATGTGGGTGCTGGGAATTGAACCCAGGTCCTCTGGAAGAGCAGCCAGTGCTCCTAACCGCTGAGTCCAAGTTCTGGAATGGTTTATTTCTTAATGACATCACTGAATACAGGTGAGGAGTAGGCTTTGTCGCTGTTAATTTATCTGAGGTTTCTCTTTCTTAGTGTTACCAAGTTTTAAGTGTGAAATTATTGAGGCTACAAATTACAATTCATTAAACAAATTTGTGGTCGTTTTGTAGTTAAAATGAAATGATATTCCAAACTTTTGTGATTAAGTCTGACCAATTTGTTTTCGACATTTCGGAATAAATCTTTTGCCTTGGCATCCCATTGGGCCCAGCACTGACTTCTTTCCGCACAGAGGCCCTTCTTTCTTGAGGCCTGTGGGCCTTGGGGCCTTTTCTACCCTGGTGGTGGTGGTGGGCACTTGTCTGTTTTTCTTTCCCTCAGAGCGCTGACTAGCGACTTGCGGTGTGGATTCTGATTTATCGCAGACCAGAGCTGCCCCTCAGGGGCTGAGCAGAAACACTCAAGAAGGAACCCTGATTAAAAAGACTGGTAATGAAGACAAATGTTTCAGAGGGAGTTGAGAGAAAACCAGTCCTTGGCATTCCCTGCAGCTCCTCGGAGCTCTAGAAAGGGAGGTGGTGGAAGCCAAAGGAAACACTTCTCCTTTGTTGTTTATTTCTCATGGCATGGAGAGACTTTCCTCCCCCCCCCCCCCCGGGTGTTCCAATTCTCACTTGTTAACTGTTTTCCATGCAGTGCTGCAATTAACCCCAGGCAGATGCCTTGCCGTGCTCCCTGAGAACCGCTCCATCTCCAAAGAAGTTTTTAATGCTTTGACCTATAACCATTTTTAAATTCTGTAGACTTGACACTTTCACCTACTTTCTCAGATCATTAAATCACACTTCTGTTTTTTTTTTTTTCTCGTGATTTTTTTACTAAATCTGATGGTAGATGGCCATAGTCACCTTCCCTTCTTAGTATTTTTACAGGAGGGAATGCTGCCAGAAAACAACAAAACAAAATAAAAACGAAAGAAAGAAATCAATTCTGGTCCACTTGGCAGTTTTCATCACGACAAGGTCAGAGTTTCATCAGTGCTAGTATGCCCATAACTAATGACTCCATTCCACAATTACTTGAGAACCCGAGTGGGAACTTTGCAGATAAGTGTCATTTCTTGAACTTGGCCTTTGGGCATCTCATAAATCAGTAATGTCATATCTGTGGATGAATGACCCTTACCTACCGCTCTCACCTAGTATACCTTAAATTCTGTTTTCTTTTAGAACGTTCTCCAACCCTAGGATAGATGGCCAGATTAATGCTAATATAGATTAACGTGCTAAATTTACACAGTAAATCTGAAAGTGTCATTGAATAGTCAAAATATTACCTCCACTGCACTTGGGGAAGAGAGGGTGTGCCTTGGTGTGCAGCACTCGAGAGGAAGATGAAAGCCCAGGTATCGCCTCTGCATCCTCTGTACAGATGTGGCCGAGACAGAAAAGGCCCATAAGTAGAACCCAGTGGCCATCGCTCCCGTCCCCTGTGAGGAGAAGCTGTCTGCCTCATACAGGAAAATGCCCACCCCTGGTCTAGGACTTGGCATTTGAGGATTTGACATTTCTAATTCATCAAGGGGGTTCTTTTTCATAGAGGAAGTATCTTTGTACTTGGAGAACTCTGTCAGATATCCAAGGCTCAAATACACTCTAAATCTAATACAACCAGATGAGTCTTTCATGAAGACTCATCACTGTGAAAGATGCTTTGGAAGTAGGCCTGAGGTCCTCTGTCTAAAAAAACAAAACAAACAAATGCCCAGAACAACAATAAATATTTGTCATGTAAGTAAGGGTTTGACTCTTCCCCATTTTCACAACCAGCTGAGATTAAAAGTTGAAGAGGACACACTGAGAGGGGTCAGGACAGACCTTTCAGGATCATGTGGGTTCCTGCTGAGATCGGGCCTGTCTTCAGAATTAAAGTCTCCCCAAGTACAAAGGCGAGGTCAGCTAGGGTCTGAGTGTAGGCTAAATGAAGTCAAGTACGAGGTCTGGAGGAAAAGTCAGAACTGTGACTATCTGTTCGCCAGCGGATGAAGATTCAGACTGCCGGATTTACAGCCAGGTTTCCAGAATGACTTCAGGAGAAGGCTCCAGGGTAGCAGAATTTCGTGCAAATCTGAGCCTTTTCACTTAGTTCTCTGCTATAGGGATGAACGACTCAGTCGTTTTGGACTAAACTGAATTTCCCCTCAAGTACTTCCAGGCTGAAATCCTAGCATACTGTTGTTTGTTTTTCCTGGCTTCAGACAGACGTATTGAGATTTCATGGACATCTGAATCTGTCTTTGAGGGTCTGGGAACTCATATGAAATCCAAGTAGAAAAGAAGGAAAAGGAAATAGTTTGTTTCCCAGCCTCTTGAGCAAACGGACTGGAAGGACGCCTTCTATAATCTCCTTTGCCCTGAAAATGGCTCGGAACCTCCAGAAATTATTCTCTTTATTCCTTGCTATGCCCCTCTTAGCACAGTGTGTTGTAGACGCAGTATAGGATTTTCACAATTGATGGAGTAGTGTTGGAGAGAGGGACACGTTTAAAGGCCACAGGACATTTGAAATTGAGGGATACACCAAAAAGGGGGGATTATCCTCAGAAAGGAAGAGACAGAGCTTGCCTGAATTGGAAAATAAGTATCTTAAGATGTATGCTTCAGTCACAGTGTATAGGTAAGTTAGACTCATGTTCAGAATGAACATAGATGCTGTATGAGTGAGAAATGGAAGAAGGATGATGTGAGATTGGTTAGATCAGTGATAACAGGGAACTTGTATTGTTTATTTTATAAACGTGTTAGGCTGTGTTCTGTAGGCATCACCTATTTAATCTCCATCTTACAAATGAAGAATGTGAAGTTCTGAGACACTAAGCAATGACTTATAGACAATGCTTCAATGACTACCATTAAGGCTGGTAGAGACAGAACCCAGAACAACAAAGGCTTGCTTCTGGTGCCCTTGTTTAAAAGAAAATTTTTATTTTAGTTGTCACATAGTAATAAACATGTTGGAGAGATAGCAGGCTTTCCACACATGCTGTGATGGTCAGGTTGAGTTAACTGTCATGCCTGTCAGTATGTGACAGTTGATCATCTCTCTGTATAGGCACCATTCAAAATCCTGTTTACTGGTTTGAAATATTTCATCAGTCACTGTCAGCCACAGTTATCCTACTGTACTGTAGAACACCGGAAGTTATCTCTGCTATCCAGCCAAGCCAAGTACCCATTAACTGCTCTCTTCATCTACCTCCCCCGTACTTTCCCAGCCAAGCCTTTATCCTTTATAGCAACCTGTGTTACCTCCTCTGTAAATTTGTCAATTATTTAGATGGCTCAGTGCTTAAGAGCATATGCAGCTATTGCCAAGGACCTGAGTTTAGTTCCCAGCACCCATGGTAAGCAGCTCAGCCACCTGCAGCTCCAGCTCCATGTGATCAGGCACCCTCTTCTAGCTTCCAAGGGTAACTGCATTCAGATGCCATTAAAAAGAAAACAAATCTTTAAAATGAGAATATCAGACTATACAATTTCTGAATTTTTTGGTTCTAGAATTATAGAGAAATATTGCAAAGTTGGGAAAACTGTCATAGATGGCATATTTTAGAGGAACTGAAATAGTGTAATGACATTACAAATAAATGATAGCTAGCATTATACTAATTATATATAATTAATATTTAGAATTAAATTTCTAAGCATCTCAGCTAATCCTGGTTTTGTGTTTTTGAACATCATTGTGCACCTAAGAAAGGTTGTTTCACTAAGATTACAGGACTCAAGACAAACCCAATCAAGGATTCCAAAGACTGTTGTTGTTGTAGATTTCAAATGACTTTTGTGATAATGACGTACAAGCTCTTTTTGAGTGGTTAAAAAAAATTAGAATCATGAAAAAGCAGGTTTTGAAAGGTTCATTGTACTGGTAAACTGTCTGCTTTTCTCTGAAACACCTTCTTACTTTTAAGAAGTTAGTGAAATCAGGCCAGGCATGGTATCTCACATCTGGAGTCTGAGTACTGAGACTGAGAAAGGAGTATTGTGAGTTCAGGGCTAGCCTGGGCTGCATAACAAGAAACTGTCTCAAAAATAAAAGCGTATCAGTAAAAGAGGTACATTTTCCTCATAATTTGAATTCATATCATCAGACTTTACCTTGGAGTAGTTTGACATCTCTTGAACGTGACTTGAGATGAAGCCTGGACTATGTGGTCCAGTGAGAGCTCGGGGTTGCTAAACGACATCCCAGGTGCTCTGTGACACTAGATGGCAGCTGGCATTCTCTTGGTTATAGCTGATGATTCTGAATGGTTTCTTATTAGCTGGTGTTTTTGTCACTTCCCCTAATTCTCTTAATTCAAGGACATACTTTGTTAGTGCTGGGCAGCTAGTTTAAGGCTTACTCTGCTTCACCAATCATATCACATCAATGTCAAGTGCCCACTAATTAACACAAAACATATATCTGCATTAGGTAAATGTCATTTCACCACAGTGGCCTGAAATAAGTTATTTTATTCCCTGAGTAGCATATCATCTCTTTCTAAGTATTCCAGTGAAGATAAGGACAGGCTCTACACCCGTGTTCATTTGGTCTTTAGCACGGAATAGCCAGGAGATAGCCCGTGCTTCCAGAGTCCTGGGGGCAGATTCACTGCTGTGTTTATTATCTGAACACTGAAGTTGTCACCTTGAAATCCTGTGTGTACACTATAGCAGGGGCTGGCAAGCTACTGCCACCACCAGTTCATAGACAGCCTATGGGCTAAGAACAGTTTCATGTTTTTACAGGGTGGGAAAAAAATCAAATGAAGAAGAGTTTCATAGAACCTGACAATTCCATAAGATCAGATTTTAGTGCTGCCCATAGCTGCCGTTGCCCTTCACTTGCAGAGCTGAGCGGTTGTAACAGATACCATATGGCCCAGCCAGCTGACTGTCCCACTCATGACAGAAAGTGCTTGCCAGCCCTAAGGTCAGCTCCAGACTTACATACAAAGCCTTTTTCTTTCCCTCTCCCTTCCTCCCTCTGTTGCCATTTTCAAATAACTTGTATAACCTAGACTCCAGCATGCTGTCTGTCCATGCCATCCCTTCCTATATGACTTTCAATATTTTTGGCTTAAGCATCACTTACTCTTCTCTGCATCCTTGCTATAACTTTGTTTGGCTTTGTACTTCCTCACTAGACAGTAAGAATTTCAAGATTAAGAGTGTGTTTTGTTCATCTTTTTCTCTTTAGAACAGGGTTTCTCAGCCTGAGCATGATTGTAGGGTGTTTAGTATCCCTTAGCTTCTGATGCTTGGGTCAGAGTACCAGATCTTACGTCCCCATACATCAGCCAACAATACATAGAGGATGGTTTCCGACACAGAGGATAAAGGTAAAGGTGTCTCCTACTTTCCCACTCCCTGAGTCCGCCCTTCTTTGATGTAGTATTAGGAGGTTGAAGATGTCTGCAGTTTGGCTGAGAAGTTCCCAATTACCACCTCCATATCTGTGCAGTTTGCACTCACACATGTGCCTTTCTGTTTCTGTTCCTCAAGTAAGCGTGTGGATGGGGGTGAGCTGGGAGGAGCTGGGGGAGGGGAAATGTAATTAGAATATATTATATGAAAAAAACTATTTTTAATAAAAAAGTAATTAATTATAAAAAGAGAGGGAGGTTTGGCTGTCCCTTTCTATTCTGGACCCATGTCACCTGTCATGCAGGAACCATACCGACCACTTCCCTTGA
This sequence comes from Ondatra zibethicus, assembly GCA_004026605.1. NCBI lineage: Eukaryota > Metazoa > Chordata > Mammalia > Rodentia > Cricetidae > Ondatra > Ondatra zibethicus. Next base: position 122,932 of record PVIU01004064.1, read on the forward strand.
AGGAGTCCCCGTGTGGACTCAGCATAAAGAGGTATGAACGCCCTTCCTCATGAACTTTCCCAGTGTCATAGGAGTAGCGGAGTGTACTTCAGTTGAGTCACCGAGCCACGCTGCTTGCTCTGGGAGGCAAGAAAATCCTAGAGACCATAGAATAGGCTGACGGTGTTCTCTCAGCGAGGCAGGGAAAGGTTGGTGTCAGCCCATGATCAGAGAGTTTCCTCAGTGGGAAAGGGAAGGCCCCTGAGAGCTAGAGGGTGAGGCAGAGGGGCTGATGACAGGTGCAAATGAAGATTGAGAAGACTCCTGCTGGCCAGAGCTGCACATACTGGACTGATTTCAGGGCGGGACAAGGGCCTGCTTCGGATACACAGCAGAGAATCTGTGGGGATTGTGGGGGTGGGAGAGTCGACTGTCAAGGGAGGTCAGGACCAGACTGAAAGGAAAGTGATAGAAGAGTCGGAACCAGGGGCAAGCGAGGTTTTGAGGTGGGGAGGCGTTATTTCTAACAGCAGGCTGGCATAAATGTGGGAAACACTTAAAAAAAAAAACTTAAAAGCTCATTGTGCTCTGGCCTTTATCAGATAACCAGAGCAACTGAGTTACAACCTGTAAAGCCAATGGGAGGTTCTCTTTCCAATTCCTTAGTTTTCTGGTCTTTGGCCATCTCTGTAAGTTAGAAATGTTAAAAAAAAAAATAATGATAATCAGAGTTCAGCCAGCGATGAGCTTCTACTTTGTGATTTCACAATTAATAGCCAGGCGCAGAACCGTGTATCAGTTCTTCTCCTGTGGAGCACTGGGCCCACCCCAGGCTTCACAGCGGGGACTTGATGGCGTGTGATTGTGTTGTAGCCCTCAGTGGTCCTGGCAGGTGTTAAAGAAGCCCCAAAGCATGCCTCCCCCATCCTTCCTTTTGAGGGGTAATGGTGCCCACACAAAGCTGGTAGCGATCCTTTACTAGAGCGCATTTCCTAATCAGGGTTATCAGGTTCACCTGTGCTAATTGACAGGGCTGATTGATCTAGTTAGAATTCAAGCATGCCCAACTTGCCTGTGCACCCATGCTTTCCAGGGGAGGTATGGGTATGGCCCAGTGCACTTACAGATGACTGTACTGGCTAATTTTATGTTAACTTGACACAAGCTAGAGTCATCAGAGAGTTGGTAGCCTCACTTGAGAAAATCTTTCCGTAAGATCAGGCTGTGGTCAACCCTATAGAGTAGTGGTTCTAAACCTTCCTAAGGCTGCAATCCTTTAATACAGTTCCTCATGTTGTGGTGATCCCCAACCATAAAATTATTTTTGTTGCTACTTCATAACTGTAATTTTGCTTTCTGTTATGAATTGTAATGTCAATATCTTATATGCAGAGTATTTGATATGCGACCCCCAAAGGGTTTGTGACCTACATGTTGAGAATGCTCTAGAGCATTTTCTTCGTGATTGATGGGGGAGGGCCCAGCCATTGTGGGTGGTGCCACCCCTGTGCTCGTGTTCCTACAAGAAAGCAGACTGAGAAAGCCATGTGGAGCAAGGCAGACGGCAGCACCTTTCTGTGACCTCTGCATCGGTTCCTGCCTCCAGCTTCCTGCCCTTCTTGAGATCCTGTTCTAACTTCCTTTGATGGTTATTAACAGTAAGTGTTAATAATTCCTTCCCAAGTTGGTTTTTGGTCATATGGTTTTTATCAGAGCAGTTAGAAACCCTACGATGGTGACAATGTCATTTTTTAACGTCAGAAGTTTGGGCATCCTTGAAAATAAGTGAGCACTTATCCTCCATACTTTGAGCACTTCTGTTGTCCCTTGGGGCAGTTGGATACCTTAATATTTTAAACAGCTAAGAAGTAGTTGGATCCGTGTTCCTGACTTTACTGAACACTCCCTTAAACAGCAATATGCATATTTCTTGAACATGGTTAGTCAGGAATGAGTCTTACTAAAATGGAGTATTTTTACCTTATTTTCTCTCTCATTTACTTCTTTCCCTGTCTGCATACTTTACTGCATATTAAATGCAAGAATCACTTGTGTAATTGCAAAAAATGCATGCATTTCTGTGAATCTTGGCTTTGTGTACATTTTCTCATTTAATCCTTTTGACCATTTTTTGAGGTAGAGGATTGGGTTCATTATAGAAAAAAAAGACTCTGGAGGGCTATGTAGTTAGATTAAGAACACCAAGTTAGTCATTGGTAGGGCCAAATGTAACCTCAGACATGCAGAATTGAAGGTGATGTCTTGCCATCATTGGCACTAGGTGACAAAGCCCTAATTTTGGTAAGGGAGGAGCGAGCACCTGTCAGAGTGGATGTTGGTACAAGAATGGAAGAGCATGTGCATTATCAGCCCCTGTGTAAACTAAAAGTCCAGCACATCCTTCAAGTGGACTCTATTTTAGTAGGTTTGTGTTCCCAGGAATACAAGTTGGTACTATTCAAAGAATCTTGAGCTAAAGGGTAGGGGCTGGTCATCAGGGTGAAGAAAGGCATTTTAGAGTGCAGGTGAAGGCAGGAAGGGTGGTCAGTATGGAATAATGTGCTTGGGTGATCCATGGTCTCCCGTATACTGACAAAAAATGGACCTGATGACATGTGGGATTTGGAGGCTGGGAAGTGGGGGGGTGTGGGGATGGAGCAGGCTTGGCCCAGTGTGATAGCTATTGGGGTTCTGTGATGGACTATAAGCTTTATCTTGTTTTATTTCTAACAATGTATTTGTGAGTCCTGTTTGGATGCTGTGGGAGTGTCTGTGCTGTGTGTGCATTCTTGGAGAGTGCTGTCAGAAGCATCTTCACCACCATTGGCTCTTGGCTAATTACTGTCAGGGAACTCAGCTTTGTCAGTGGTGAAAGTCAGGTAACTGTGTCTGGCCAGGGTGGCTACAGCACTGTGATACTTGATCCAATTTGTCATATTATAAGTTCTCTCTGACTTTATTTTTGACTCAAGGCCTTTCTTGTATTGTTCTCCCCAGTAGAAAGCATGGCTAAGATGTGCTTAGTAATTGGAGGCAGCTGCTCCTAAGACCCCTCAGCCAGACTGTTATTTCAGCCTTCTCGAGTAGGCTTCTGCATACCAGTTTGACCTTACTTTGAAACATTCTCAAAATACCATACTTTAATATCAATTTATATACTTTCATATTAAGGCAGATCAGGCTCCCGGACGGGGAAAAATGAAGTTCTGACTTCCCACGAATACAGACCAGAGATGGACCCCTGATTTTTGTTCTTTAAAGGTATTTAGGGGAAAGGATTTGAATAAAGTTTTCCTCTGGTCAAGGCATGGTGTTTGCAAATACATGCTAAAGTGTAGCCACAAAAAGATACAAAATGTCCCTGGATTGCTCGAGAAGAGACAGAATCCCCAATGTGAAACATCAAGTCAGACTTGTGTGGAGTTTCCTATACATTAAATAATTAATTCCCTTAATTATGCCAATTCCATTTTAGACAATTAATAATCAAATCTTGTTTAAAAAATAAAAATTAATTCTGAATTTTTTTTTTTTAGTGTTCCATGGATAGTCTCCACTCCTCCTTTGCGTTTTTTGGCATTGCCTCCTCCCACCCTGTCTTGTGTCTTGGCCCCTGGCCATCTCATCTAGTGGAATGTAAGAGGCAGAGAAAATTTAGGAGTGTCGATATTCTTGTTTCAGTAGATTGAGGAGCCTGGGGGGTGTTCTCCTGACTCCACTTCTCTCTCTGAAGACCTGACAGCCAGCAAATCCATGTAAGGCAAGGGTCTCCCCGTATCCTGTGAGCTTCCTAGGGTGTCTAGATCTGTGACTGATCCTGTGCTGTGAAGGCTGGGACGTTGAGACAGTAAGGCAGACTTGTTTTCTTGTGCTGTATATAGGATCCAAGCAAGGGTTAAAAGCAAGCCAACCCTCCAGGGATTCTACATCTTGGGATTGTGGAATTGTCAGTCACCCAGTAAACAGTTGGGGTTTTTTGTTTTGGTTTGGTTTGGTTTTTTGGTTTTAAAATATTGACTCTTTGATCTGTTATTTTTCTGAGGTGTTTGGCTTAATTCTTTTATTAAAAAAAGTAAAATGAAATCTGAGTTTGAAATCTGATGATTGTCAGTCCTCAGCAGCTTACAAAGCTCATTCAACACAGGGTTTTCTGCCTCTTTATTAAACTATCACCTGTGACTGTTTTAAATCGTTTTCTTTTCTTGACATTTCCATGTCAGCGTGGCAGTATTTTTGCCAGTTGTTGCGGCAGCAAACTCATTTTCCTAGTAAGTTGATTTACATCAAAGAATTGCTTTGTATGAACTAATTGAAATCCTGATAGTGGTAAGATTGCAGCCCAGAGTCATTACAACCTTGACAGTAGCCCCCGGTGACAAGGCGAGCCAAACCTGTTCGGCTCTGCACTGTACTTTTTAAAAACATAAAAATATGAAACTGTTTAAATTTTTCCTTCTCTTCCCTTATCAGAAATATTTATTTAGACCATAACAACTGTTAGAACAAGATACCAGCTCAGGCCAGCTGTCAAGTGTTTACCATTATCAAACCCTCCCTGGAGGAAGATGCAACTTTGGCTCGCCTCACCGGCAGTAATTTAATTTTTCCTTCATTCTGACTCGGAAATGGCAGCATTTTTCAAAGCTTCCTCCCACTGATGGCCGAAACTTTCCTTGTGAAATGATTTCCACCAGCCTTACATCTTTCTTGTTTCTGCCGTCCTCACCTTTGCTGATGGCTCTGCAAGTCATCACCAGCTATGCAAACTGACAGTTCACATCCTGGGGCAGCGGCAGGGTCTGGCCCGCAGAAGGGAGCAGCCTGACCAAATTTACGCTCACGAGATCTCTTAATTCACAAAAGCATTTGCTCTAGTTCCTGCTCTCTGCTGCAGGGGCTCTAGAGGGAGGTGGGGGCTGGGGAGAACTGTGTGGGGGACTGTTGGGAGGGGAAGAGACTCTCTCTTCACACTCTGCTGAGTACACAGACTTTGGAGATGAAAAACAGACGGGGAGAGGCATCTCCAGCCGTCTCGTTGATCTGTGTTCACTGAACTGTGCAGCGGAGCGCCAGGCCCTTGTGGCATGATGGTGCTTTTGAAACCAGTGCTTAAATGTTCAACACAGATCTTCATTCCCCGTGACTGAAGGTTGACGAAGAATGTGAAAATTAAAAAGAAATCATAGCGCTATGTGCTGTGGTGAGAGTGACCAGAATGGTGCTCTCTACAGAGTCATGTTGGTTTTTAACAAGAGTGGACAGGGGAAGTTTTAAGTCTGGCTGAACTTCGTGTATATGATTCATAGCTTTTTTCCCCCTCTTGTCTCACTTATTTGATCCAGGGGCTCTGTAGGTAGCTCTTGCTGCCCTGGAACTCCCTGTGTAGACCAGGCCGGCTTCAAACTCAGAGATCCACCTGCCTCTGCCTCCTGAGTGCCCAGAACCTTATGATGGAGCTGGCTTTTGTCCGTTTCTCAGGAGCAGACTTTTCCTCCAGGATAGACTGACCCCTGTGTGAGCCACACACAGCTGACACAGTTTGGCTTGAGGCGCTGGCTTACTTACTGATACCAGTTTGGACTTCACAGAACGTTTCGTTTGAATGCTATTGTTTAACGTAACAGCTCACTGACCTGCACAACATAGTACCAGGCGCTCCCAGCATGTCCAGGTGCCCTCTCAGGAGCATTGCCCTCTGCTCCAGGGTGGCTAAGATGGGGTCTTGGACGGGTAGGCTGTCTCTGGACTTTGATGTGGAACTAAAGTTAAGGAAAGAATGAAAAAATCCCAAGGCTGGGGACAGACTGCATTCTAGACGACCCTACACTGCAATTCTGCTATCTCCATCCTCAACTATAATAAAAAGATGCCACTGTCAGTAACAGACAGCCAGGTCCCCAATTTGGACCCTATATAATTGAGGATGTGTGAGCCGTGACTGAGAAAGACTGTTTCTGAAGGAAATCCATTGAAGGAACGAAGCTGCTTGGTTGGTCTCCTATGACTGGATTTTCCCCCCCAACATGTGGGGCAAGAGACTATGGAGTGGTTTCCCAAGAGGGCATTGAAACTCCCAGAGCTGGAGGTAGAGGCAGCTCTGAGCCACCCAGCATGGACCCTGGGAAGTAAACGTGCATCCTCCAGAAGAGCAGCAAGCACTCTTAACTCCTGAGCTACCACATCTCGGCGGCACTTTTATCTCTACAGTGCTAGTGAGCATCTGCTTTTCAGCGTTTGGCCCTCCACGTCACTCACCTGCTTCCTTGTTTCAGACTGGCCATTTGCTAGTGTAAAACATTTTTACCTTCCCAACACAGCTGAGGCCTTGCTCGTTGGCCCGGAATGCTTATACCAATACAAATACAGTTATGTACCAAATTCCACAAGAAAAGCTATAGAAGCCTTAGTGCTGTGGGCAACTCTTAGAGCTGGCATGGTGGCTCATGTGTTTACCCCCAGGACTCAGGAAGCTGGAGCAGGAGGATTGTTCAGGACCTTGTCCTAGTTTGGGTTACTGCTGGTCCAATAAAATACCATGACCCAAAGGGAGTTGGAAGGAGAGTTTGACTTACATGTCTCTGGTGTAGTCCGTCATGAAGGAAGTCAGGGCAGGAACCTGGGGGCAGGGCTTGATGAAGGAGCCTTAGAGGTGTGCTACTGTGCTGGTCCTCATGGCTTGCTCAGCCTGCCTTCTTCTAGAATCCAGAGCTATCAGCCCAGGGATGGGACCACCCATAAGAGACTGTCCCCCCATCCCATCAATTAAGAAAATAGCCTACAGGCTTGTCTATAGTCTGATCGTACGGAGGCATTGTCTCAAGTGAGGCTCCCTCTTCTCTGATGACTCTAACTTGTGTCAAGTTGACCTAAAACTAGACAGCACAGACCCTGTCTCAAAAAATAGTATCATGTAAAAGGAAAACTCACATGTGCCTCACACATTCTGCTGTTTCCAGAAGTTGATACATCCTCTGCCTGATCAAAATTCTAAACATCTCTATGCTTTCCTCGAACGTGTGTGCAGTTCTTGAACCCTCTTTTATTGAGTACTTACTGTGTACTGAATGTAATGTGCTAGATGCTGCCTCGAACATGTATTGATGAGTTTGAGCAGGTTAGGTCCAGCTTAAGTGGCAAGGGCTCCAGTATCCTGCCTGTCCATCCCATAGTGCTGTTGTGGATTTGTAGGCCCATTTTTGCCAGATCCTCCATTTAATCAGGGAAGATAAGAAATTTATATTTTTATAGATATTGCCTGATTTTTTAAAACAGTTCAGTGTTTTTTGGTTTGTTTGGTTTTTTTGTTTGTTTGTTTGTTTTGTTTTGTTTTTTGAGACAGGGTTTCTCTGTAGCTTTTGGAGCCTGTCCTGGAACTAACTCTTGTAGACCAGGCTGGCCTAGAACTCACAGAGATCCACCTGCCTCTGCCTCCCGGGTGCTGGGATTAAAGGCGTGCACCACCACTGGCTGGCTAAATTCAGTGGTTTTTGTGTTTTATACACAACTCCAATCTATTCTCTTGGCCTCCCTGCAGAATCAGTAGTACTATGCTTGACTACTCACATAATAGTAAATAAGGAACATCAGGAGGAACCCACATGGTTCTGACTTCCTCCAGACTACTGCCAGATCATATGGTATTGGGCCTAGAGTGTCCTCTTCCCAGAAAGCAATAGGTACAGCCTTGGTGGAACTGATTATGAACAGAAAGGTGTTGGTGACTGTAAATATCAAACAAAAGCTCTGTCACTTGTTTCAGATTTATTCCTTCAACCCCATGGTCCTCATAGACACGCGACACAAACACTTTAAATCATTTGCAGGGTTCTTCAGATTTCATAAGGAGTGGCAATTTGCCAGAAGTTCACCTCGCCAGGGAGAGAGGAGGCTTCGGTAGTTCTCTACTAAATATTTAATCACTTTTATTAAAATTCTAAATGCACTCTGTGGCCTGAAGGAGTTAGCACAGTTCCAAAAGCCTGCCTTCAGCTGGTCAGATCAGGCCCATGGCTGCTGTTGTCCACAGCTGTACAGGACTGGTTACACAACATAACTTGCATAGACATACTCGGGCCGCAGAATTACTGGAGAGCTGTGTTGCTTGCCCAGTCGTATATTTTGATCTTTATTGCGAGTAGGTTTTTTTTTTTCTCCTGAGAGTTGGGGGCTTAGCCCTGCTTTCAAGGTAAAAAGTGTATCTGCGAGGGTAAAAATATAAAATGAAAATAGATTTTTAATGGCAACTTTGGTTCTTAGCATTCATTTCACATGCATTTTTCATCCTGAACTTTTGAACAGTTTTGGAAAACACATGAGAGATTTGTGAACAAGGGCAGGAGAGGGTCAAATGTATCAAATCCTTGGATTCCAGCAAGTGTAGGATTTGTGCAAGAGCAAAGAGAGGCACACACATGCTTTGGGAATGTAAAATAAAGTAAGCCCCTTTCTGTGGTGGCGAGGAGAAGCGAGTGAACCCTGCAGTGGCCCAATGTTTGTGACGTTTGTCTTCTTAATAAATTAAGCAAATATTAAAATAAACATTCATTTTATCAGTCTGCATTTTTTCTCTGTGGATGAAAGTGTCTCAGCTCAGAGAGGTTAAACTCAACAGTTGTTTTCTTTGAAGTCTCTGGCCACGAGGTTAATTGCCAAAACTGCTTGTGGAAAAGGTGGTAACAATTTAACAAGACTGTACAACTGCAAGGACTTAGATGAATATCAGGTGTTTGCAGATGTTTTTTCTAACAGGAAAGGGGGTGGGGAGGAGAGGCGGAACAGAATGAGAAACAGGGGAAGAGAGGGACCTGAATAAAGTCCCAACTAAACAGCCAATAATTCTTTGTTTGCTTAGGCAATCATCCTGTAATTGGCCAGGAGGTTAATAGGAGTCTATTGATTGGCCAGGAGGATTGCTTACCGTGGCTATTTTTACAGTATGCTCCCAGACAGGAGGCTGCAATTACTGGCGCACTCATTGCCACTCTTTAGGGCCATTGCTGCTCTGATTTATGAAACCCGGTCAGGTTACTGTTGGCAGTTTATGTTTTAAGTGTTGCCTTCTGGGTCTATGCTGCTTATGGGCCAGTGTGCTACTTCGCATCATTTATTGTGGCCATTTGAATAGGTAAGCTTATTTATGACTTACTGCAGTAGGAATACATTAAAAATAATAACCACCACCCAAGTGGACTGGAAGTGGGAGCCGTCGTAGATGTGATGGAGTCCTACTTGCTCTAGGTCACCAGTGCCATCTCCAAAGATGGAGAAAGTCCTCAGTGTGTCATGTACCCGCCCCGAGCAGACACATCCCAGCTCTCTAATGGATTATTAGACTTCGATTTCCCTTTGTGTAATTAGTAATCATTAGGGTTAGTGGTGGGTATGTTTAGAGTTAAGGAAACTGAGGCCAAGTTCAAAATGGCTCCGACTCACAAGCCTGCCTGGGATCCCATGACAGGCCTCCTCTGTCGTGACCCATCCTGACCTGCTCTTGACCTTAGCATTACTAATAAGGTTCTTACCTCATGATTTCATTTCTCACTCAGTGGCCGTGACTATAAATCCTCGTGAGCTCACGGTCTTGGTTCTCTGCTGTTGCGCAAACCTCCTTTTGTATTTGAGTTTGCAGGGAGCCTGGTGGAAGGGAAGTGCATCTCAGAGCATTCTGTGGGGTCACTTCTGGACCATCAGCTTTCACCTGCACTTCTAATGTGTCACTGAAAATGACAGTGGCAACAAAGGCTGCTGTTTCTGCTAGTTTCTTCTGCTCTTTAAATCTTGCGCTGCCATTTTTTTTTTAATAAAAGAGTAGCCTGGTGGTGGCGCATCCCTTTAATCCCAGTGCTCGGGGAGGCTGAGGCAGGCGCATCTCTGAGGCCATCCCGTTTTTACAGAGTGAGTTCTAACTTGTGCACACCTTCTTAGGGCTTCTGCAGACCCACTGTTCAGCACCTGTGCATGTAGATCTCATGGTCTGGACTACAGGATTCATGATCTTTTTTTTCCCTTTAAGACAAGGAATTCTTTCTGTACAAAATGTAGCAAGTAGCTGCCTCACAAGAGACATACTACAGCAAGGTCAGAAGTTCTAAAACCGGGAAGAAGATGTAGCAACCATCTGCATGTCAATAAGAATGCTGCCACGACATCATACAGGCATTATGTATGATGGCATTCTGAAGGCAG